>JAMYWO010000400.1:0-17778 GCA_024220525.1 Cochliopodium minus | reverse complement strand
AATTTATTGTTTAAAAAATAATTTTAAGTATTTATAAATTAAAATGAAATTATTTAAAAAATGAAAATATTTGAACAATCATCAAAATTATCAGCTCCTTTTTTAACTAAATATTTCACAACTTCCAAATTAGAAGATGAAACAGCTCTTTTTAAACATGCTCTTAAATTTATGTTTCCCACACCCTTTTCAAACAAAAATTTGGTAATTTCCATATTTCCATTTCTGCAACTTTCTGGAGCACATAAGGAGAAACATTTTTAAAAAACAAAAATAAAAACAAAAAATAATGGAGATTTTAAAATATGAAAAAAAAATTGAAAAATATTTAAATTTCTTTCATAAAAATCAGATTTAAAATTTTAAATTAAAAAATAAAAAAAAATTGACTGTGTTGAAAATCATTTGCTCCTTTTGAAATGATGTAATCTAACATTTCCATATTTTCAGAATAACAAGCACCCCAGAGACCTAATTTCAAAATGGAAACACAATAAAAAAATTTTAAAAAAGGAAAGAAAAAAAACCTTCATTGATATTCGCTCTTTTTTCAATGAAAAAATCAACAAGTGACTTATCACCAATTTGTGAAGCACCTTTTTTTTTAAAAAAAAATTATTAATAGAAAATTAATTTAAAAAGAAATGAAACTGTACCCATCAAACCAGAATCCCATTTATTCGCTCCCTTTTGAATTAAAAACTCAACCAATTTACTATTACCTGATGAACATGCACCATAAAATCCTCTGTTGAAATTTGTTGCACCTTAAAAATTAAAATTCAAATTCAAAACGAGATAACAAAAAAATTAAAAAATAAAATTAATTAAGATTAATTTTAATATTGAAATTGAAGAAAAAAAATGTCAATTTAAAAATAAATAGCAAAAATTAAAAGATTTAAATTCAAATTTTAAAAATTAATGAAAATAAAAGCAATACCTTTTTCTACAAAATATTTGGCCATTTCTAAATTTCCCAAATGACAAACATCATCAAGCCCACATTCGAGATCAGAAGCACCTTTATCAACCAAAAACTTTACTAAATCCAAATTCTGACTTCTCACAGCTCCATAAACTTTGTATGAAATAAGAATAATATAAAAAATTTAATTAAAATTAATATACAAATTTAATTAAAATTAGTATACAAATTTTCTAAATAAATTTAATTAAAATTAACTTTTTTTTAAAAAAAATTTAAAAAAATTTCAAATAAAAATTGAGAAAAATTATATGTACATCCATTATTATAATCAGTTTCAGAAAAGTCATCATTTGATGTTATGAAGTTAATCAGTTCCATATTTCCACTCTGACAAGCTTTTTCAAAAACTCAAAAAAAAAATACATATAATTTAATTAGAATCAAAAAAATTGAAAATGAAATAAATAACAGAATGGAAACAATGATTTACCATAATTTTTCCAATTTTTACTTCCAAGACTAAACAAATATTCAACAGTTTCTTTTCTTCCACTTTCACATGCACCATTCATCGCATAATCGATGTCTTCAGGTGTTGCAAAATCTTTGAGAAAAATTATCGCCTCCATGTTTCCTGAAAGAGAACTTAACTCCAATGCCTAAATAAAAAAGGCTTATTAAAAAATTTTTCATCTTGATATCCAAAGAACGAAATTAACAAAAATTTTACTTTCTAATAAGATATGTTATTCTGGCATAATGAGCATCCCCAGAATTTTTGTAAATTCATTTGAATGTATTATAAAGCGATTTCAATTATACAATAATCACCATGATTTTTTGCATTATACTTGAATGATTGATATAAACAGAACTCGACATAAATTTATTAATATAAAATTAATTACCTCTCGTGGATTGATGAAGATTTTATATTTGAAATAGAATTGTTTTATTGTTTCAATCTCTTCAAAAGAACACATACAATAAAATTGTTGATTGAAATGTGATTTTCTTTTGAAATGATCCATCAAATGCTCCAATACCTTGATATGTCTATCTCTCATCGCATCTTTAATTGAAAATTCAATACAGTTGTAGGTGATTGATTTATTATCCTCCAATAAAACTTTAACAATTTTTTCTTCTCCATTTTTGATTGCTTGTTCCAATCTTTTGAATTTCTTTGTTGTATTTAATTTCAATACACTTTCTTCTTCACTCTCTATCATTTTGATTCAATTTTATTTTTATATTTTTTAAATATATTTTCAAATCATTTTAAATAAATTTTTAATCTTTAGAAAAGAGTGTTTTTTTTTAAAAAGAAAAAGAAAGAGAAAGTTGTTGAACGATCAAATGAAGGAGAGGTTTTGGGATTTTCTTTTTCAAAGTTTGTTTTGAAAAAATGTGGAGGAAGATCATGAAATTAGTGATATTGTTTCTGAATTTGAGAGGACAAAGAGGAAATCTCTCAAATTTGAAAATTTTTCCATTTTCATAATCTTTAATCAATGAAACCATTCGAGGAACATCAAATTTTTCTGCAAATTTTTTAACTTTAGATTCCTAAATGAAAAATAAAATAAATGTTGATAAAAAAAGGTTGAAAACAAAAAATAAAATTAAAATAAATTTACTCTATATTCATAGATCAATGAAGTATCAGTTTTAAAGAGAAACAACAAATTAAAAGCCAAATGAATGAGATCTCCTTCTACGCAGGAAAATAAAGCAGGTAAGGTGTTTACTTTGTTAAATTTGTGATGATATTTTTCTGTGAAATAGAAGAAACTATCAATGCATATTTCTGAACAAATATTGTTGAGCATTCGCTTAAATTTGTTGGCTCCTTTAGAAATCAAGTATTCTCTTATCTCTATTGATGGTGGTTTTGAATGAATATCCAAACCTTGTTAAAAAGAAATTTTAATTAAAAACGAAAATAAAAATGTAAATGAAAATTTATTGTTTAAAAAATAATTTTAAGTATTTATAAATTAAAATGAAATTATTTAAAAAATGAAAATATTTGAACATTCATCAAAATTATCAGCTCCTTTTTTAACCAAATATTTCACAACTTCCAAATTAGAGGATGAAACAGCTCTTTTTAAACAAACTCCTAAATCTAAGTTTCCCACGCCCTTTTCAATCAAAAATTTGGTCATTTCCATATTTCCATTTCTGCAACTTTCTGAAGCATCTAATGAGAAATAATTTTAAAAAAACAAAAATAAAAACAAAAAATAATGGAGATTTTAAAAAATTAAAAAAATTGACTTTGTCTATAATCATTTGCTCCTTTTGAAATGAGGTAATGTAACATTTCCATATTTTCAGAATAACAAGCATCACAAACACCTAATTTCAAAAAATCAAAAAAAAAGGAATAAATAAGAAAAAAAATATTCAAAGAACCATCATTAACATTCGCTCCTTTTTCAATGAAAAAATCAACAAGTGACTTGTCACCAATTTGTGAAGCACCTTTAAAAAAATTAATTTATAAAAAATTGAAAAAAAATCAAAAAAAAGCGTTAATTACCACTGATTCCATAATCCCAATTATTAGCTCCCTTTTGAATTAAAAAATCTATTAATTCTCTATTACCTGATGAACAAGCTCCATAAAATCCTCTATTGAAATTTGTTGCACCTTTACATAAATTAAAATTGAAATTTAAAATAAGATAACTAAAATTAATATTAAGATTAATTTTAGATTAATTTTAGTATTGAAATTGAAGAAAAAAAAAACTTAATTTTAAAAATAAAGTCAAAATAAAAGCAATACCTTTTTCTACAAAATATTTGGCCATTTCTAAATTTCCCAAATTACAAACGTCATCAAGCCCACATTCGAGATCAGAAGCACCTTTATCAACCAAAAACTTTACCAAATCCAAATTCTGACTTCTCACAGCTCCATATACTGATTTTAACATGAAAAAAAAATATTGGAAAAAAACAAAATGATTTAATTCAATATTTTAAAATTATCTAAATATATTTTCAATAGAATTTTATTGTTAAAATAAAAATTAATAAATAAAAAATTTTTGAAATAAATTTACATCCATCATTATAATCGATTTCATAAAAATCGTCATTTGATGTTATGAAATTAATCAGTTCCATATTTCCACTCTGACAAGCTTTTTCAAATACTTTTAAAATTTTTAAAAAATAAAAAGAAAAATTTATTTAAAAAATAAAAAAAAATAAAATAATTATGTACCACATCCTTTCCAATTTTTACTTCCAAGACTAAACAAATATTCAACAGTTTCTTTTCTTCCACTTTCACATGCACCATTCATCGCATAATCGATGTCTTCGGGTGTTGCGAAATCTTTGAGAAATTTTATTGCCTTCATATTTCCTGAAAGTGTACTCACTTCCAATGCCTATTTATCAGATTTTAAATTATTATATATTATTATTTTTTCGCTGAAAATTTAAAATTTTAATTTTATCCTTTTTGTCTTTATAATGAACTATTATAATCAAACATTTTAATTTGAAGTGCAAATGATAATTATTTATATGAATATGATGAATATATAAGAAAATAATAATATTTTTATATTTTGCTCCTTTTTTTGCTTGCCTCTCGTGGATTGATGAAGATTTTATATTTGAAATAGAATTGTTTTATTGTTTCAATCTCTTCAAAAGAACACATACAATAAAATTGTTGATTGAAATGTGATTTTCTTTTGAAATGATCCATCAAATGCTCCAATACCTTGATATGTCTATCTCTCATCGCATCTTTAATTGAAAATTCAATACAGTTGTAGGTGATTGATTTATTATCCTCCAATAAAACTTTAACAATTTTTTCTTCTCCATTTTTGATTGCTTGTTCCAATCTTTTGAATTTCTTTGTTATATTTAATTTCAATACACTTTCTTCTTCACTCTCAATCATTTTGTTTTTTTATTATATTTTCAAAAAAAGAATTAATCTTACAAATAAGTTTATCATTTTTTAAAAGAGGTTTGATTTAAATAAATTTTAATCTTTAGAAAAGAGTGTTGTTTTTTTTTAAAAAGAAAAAGAAATAGAAAGTTGTTGAACGATCAAATGAAGGAGAGGTTTTGGGATTTTCTTTTTCAAAGTCTGTTTTGAGAAGATATGAAGGGAAATGATGAGATTAGTGACATTGTTTCTGAATTTGAGAGGACAAAGAGGAAATCTCTCAAAATTGAAAAGTTTTCCATTTTCATAATCTTTAATCAATGAAACCACTCGAAGAACGCCAGATTGTTCTGCAAATTCTAAAACTTTAGATCCCTAAATGAAAAATAAAAGAAAAATAAAATGAAAAAGAAAAGAAAAAATAAAATAAAAGTAAAATAAAAAAAGAAAAGAAATTAAAGAAAATAGAAAAAAAAAATAAAGGAAAAAGTTAAAAATAATAAAAAAATTTAAAAAAATTTACTCTATCTTTATAGATCAATGAAGTATCAGTTTTAAAGAGAAACAACAAATTAAAAGCCAAATGAATGAGATCTCCTTCTACGCAGGAAAATAAAGCAGGTAAGGTGTTTACTTTGTTAAATTTGTGGTGATATTTTTCTGTGAAATAAAAGAAATTGTCAATGCTGTTATCTGAACAAATATCCTCCAACATATCTCCAAAATTATCCGCTCCTTTAGAAATGAGGTATTCCAAAATCTCTATTGATGGTGGTTGACAAGTGCTTTTCAAACCTGATTGAAAAAAAATTTTAATTAAAAATGAAAATAAAAATATTGAAGTTTCAAAAATAATAAAAAATTAATTAAAATTGAATAAATTAAAAATTTTTACCTTCATCAAATATTTCTTTAAGAAAAAATAAATTTTAATAATCAAATTAAAAAAATTTTGAATTTTGTTTTTTTTGCCTTTATTGAATGTATCAGCCGCTTTTCCAACAACATATTTAGTCATTTCCAAATCAGAAGCGCAAACTGAATTCAAAAAACATTTTTTGTAGGTTTGATTTTTGATACCTTTTTCAATCAAAAATTTTGCCATTTCATTATTCCCAAATCTGCAACAAACAGGTGCTCCTTTACAAAATTAAATTAAAAAATATTTAAATATTAAAATTAAAAAAATTAAATAATAAAAAAACAAAAAAAATTAATTTAAAAAACAAAATTTTGAATAAAAAATAAATATCTTTAAAAAATCAGTTGCAAAAATTAAATATAAAAATTGAATAAAAAATATTTAAATATTAAATTTGATTTTTTTTTTAATATTTTTTTTTTTACCACTTCCAAAGTTTCTTGCTCCTTTAGATACAAGGTAAAGCAACATTTCCATATTTTCGGATTGACAAGCACCAAAAACACCTTCGGATACATCTGCCTTTTTTTCAATGAGAAAATCCACGAGAGAAAAATTTTTGGACTCAGAGGCACCTATAAAAAATAAAAAATAAAAAATTTGAAATAAAAAATTTGAAATAAAAAATAAAAAATAAAAAATAAAAAATAAAAAATAAAAAATAAAAAATAAAAAATAAAAAATAAAAAATATTTTTTAAATAAAAAAATAAAAAATAAAAAATAAAAAAATGTAAAAAAAAAAAATTTGTTGTTTTACCTGTTGTGTTATCTTTCACATCTAATCCCCCTTTAAAGCCTGTGTGACCTTTTAATTTTATTATTTTCCCCATTTGTTCCTTTTAATAGTTGAAAATAATGAATAAGATAAAATTAATAAGAACCAACAAAAAATAAAAAATAAAAAATAAAAAAAATACAAAATATTCCAAAAATCCAAAAATAAAAAAATAAAAAAAAATTAATAATAATCAACAAAAAATAAAAAAAATAAAAAAAATACAAAATATGCCAAAAATGTCAAAAATAAAAAAAAAATCTACAATAACCAACAAAAAATAAAAAATAAAAAATAAAAAAAATACAAAATATTCCAAAAATCCAAAAATAGAAAAATAAAAAAAATGTAGAGTAACAAAAAAAATGAAAATAAAAATAAGTAAAAATTTTTTTGAGTACCAAAAAATTAGTGAAGAGAGGACTTCCAACCTGATTCTGATAAATGATATCCTCGTCAACCTGGCCAGGAGCAACATAAATAATGCCAAACTTGTAATGCTGAAACTTCAAGCGGGATTCGAAATGGTTCAACTTGCCGCTCAACAAGACATGTTGATTGTCGTTCACCTCGACCCACTCGGCGTCTTCGAAGGGGAGACAGAGTTTGATGTTTTGCAGCGGAGGATAAACAACTTCCTCTACGGCGTTGGTTTTGAAGATCATGAAGTCTTTGATTTTGGCGAGGGAGAGGCTCCGGCGGAGAGTTTTTTTGTTGGAGGAGACTTTGGTTGGTTTGTAGCCTTGTTCGAATAAAAAAAAAAAAATATTGAATATTAATTTGAATTAATGAATATTAATAAAAAAAAAAAAAAATTCTGTTTATTTAAAATAAATGTTGATTCAACAAAAATATTTGTTGGAAAAATATTAAAAATGATTAAAATTTCTGTTGATTATTTAAAAATTAATTGATTAAAATATTAATTAAATAAAACTAATTGTTGGTTAAAAAAAAAAATGAAAAATGAATAAATCATTCAAAAAGGAGTCTTTCTTATGAAATGTGATGAATAAATAAATTTTATTAAAAGAACAAAAATTTGTAATCAATAAAATAAAATTTTAAAATAAAAAATTTGATTAAAATTACCAGTCTTGCTTAGTATCAAAACGTTATGTGCAGAATCGCCTTTGTTTTTGGTTGAAGAGATAGCAACAACGTGTATGCCACCACCTTTCTCGTTGACAAAGAAGAGTTTGTGCTTCTTTTCATAGTACTGTTCGTTGTAGAGAAATCTGTATACGTTGGTGTCTGTCACTTGTAAGTAGTCTTCTATGTCCGCAAACTCCACATCCTTTTCTGGTTTTTCTTTTTTTTTAATAAAGGTTGAATAGAAAAAAAAAAAATTCTTCTTTACTAAATTTAGTTTTTTTTATTTATTTAAAAATCATTAAATTTATTATTTAATTATATGAAATTTCTTGAATGAAATTTTCTGTATCTGTGTATATCAGATGTTATCAAGAATAATGGATTCATTTTTGATTAATGTTTAATTGTTATCACAATATCTTTTTCGAATTTAAAAGACTTTCGAAATAAAAAAAGTTTTCTAGGGATGCTCATTGTTCACTAGATTTACACACTTTAATAGAAAGTGAATAATTTTTGTTTTTTTTAAGTTTCGATGCATTGAACAAGAAATTGATTTATATTTTTTCAATTTATACAAGTAGCTATGATTAATTTGTTGAAATTATTTATATTTCAAAATCAAGCATATTCTTTTCCTCAAAGAAGTGAATATGAAAATTATTTATATTTTGCTTATTTTCATATTTTATAAATTTCTTTCTTCCCTTTTACCTATCACATATCCACTTGATTGTTCTACATGGACATATCCTTGATTCACTTTTGGAGTCATTATTATACTGGACATCTTTCTGTTGTTCGTTTGGGGAGATCGATGGATGGGCATCGAGCTGTTCCTTTGATGGTTAATATGTGAAGATAATCGATCCTTGGGCTTATCTGAATTGGGTGGCAAAGGTTTTTCTTTCAATATGATGAATTGCAGAGGATCATCCTCCACCAGATCATCAAAGCTGTTCTCATTCAATATCTTGAACATTATATCATTGTTCTCTTTGTGATCTTGTCCATTAAGAAAGCTTATTTGCTTTTTCCCTAAAAATTATTTATTTAAAAAGAAGAATATAAAGATTAATATGAATGATTGAAATGGATATGGAGACTATCTCTTTATTTGCGAGTAAAATCATAAATGCGTTATATATTTTCAAGTAATAGTTAAAATATATTATTCTTTTTTAATTGAATTCCATGCTATCATTGAATGTCAATTCCATGATCATTTCTTTCCAATCCAAAATAAAATATTATAATTTAAATTTTTCACCATTATTTTTGTTGTTTTCGATTTTGATATCCCCTTTTCCTTTATCGGAAAGATTGATCAATTTATTCGATTCCAATATGACAGATTTGGAAAGGAGATTCGGTTTTGAAGTAGATGGAACTTTAGGTTTTGGAGGCAATTTGGGTTTGGGTGGCAAAGTTGGGATATTTGAGGCGGATTTTTTGTAATGAAGGTTTCCACTGCTCTCATTTTCATCTTTCATCTAAATGGAAGTGTATATATTTAATAAATATTTTTGAGGGAGGTATCTATTGTTTTTTTTCTTTTGAAATTGATCTATATGTGAATACTATGTCCCTTTTTGAAAGATTTTTTTGAGAGGAGAAATAAAAAATTCAATTTTTTTTTAATTTTATATAACCGTAGAAAAATTGGAAGGATATTAAATCTTCAATTACAAACATCACTCTTTTATATTTGTAATATTACTTTATTTTAATATCAAGATCCATGAAATAACACTTTTAAAACAAAATTTCTTTTGGTAAATTCTTTATCTATTTATATGAACTCTATCTACTTTGATTTCTCGATTGATTTTATCTTCTCTTTGATAGATAGGATGTCAATGGATGGTTTTGGTTTTTCTCAATCCAATCAATTGTTTTATGGTGAATTAAAAATTAAATTTATTTGCTCTTCAGGATGAAATAAGATGTTATATCCAGAAGTATTAACTATCTTTTTTTGAATTGTTTTAAATGTTTTTCCAAAATAAAAGAGTTAAAGCATCAAAATAATGAAATGATAAAATTGATAATATTCTTGATTGTTTGTATTTGATTGATAAACAAACATAATGGCTTATTTAACAATGTCTTTCAATATTTTTTTTTTTTTTAAAAGATTCAAACAAATCTTTTCAAAACTCAATTAAAAAAAAAAAATTTAAAAAGAAAGTAAATTATTAGTTTGTTTATCTCAGCTGGATAAACTTCTAAAGGGAAGGTCGTGTGTTTTATCCCACATCTGACTTTTGTTTTTCATTTAATTTATAGTTTTAATTGAAAGTTTTTTATTATTCTTTGATTGTTTTTTCTTTTTTGATCATATTTAAAAACCAGATTTTATTGAAACTACAACTGTTTCTTTTAAAACTTTGTTAAATAAACTTGAGACCCAATGAAAGAGCTTTTTGGTTATTCACTTTAATTGGAGGTTTTAACTCTTCTCCTTCTTTCAAATCTACAAAGGTGGTATTTTATCAAGAAATTATCTGGAAATAGTTTACTAAAATTCGATACTTCGACTAAATGTACCTTAATCAGAAAAATAAATTAAAAAAATTCATTATCCGGGTCCACAAAACATTGATCAAATTCCCCACGAAGTAAATTGAAAAATTTCATAAAAGGAAATTTTAAATCAATATAATCCCTTTAAAATTTTTTAAATTTTAATTTCAATCTCGGAGCACATTTTTTTAAAAAATAAATTTATTTACATATTTCAATGATAAGAGGATAAGATTTTACCATCCATACATGAAAGTAAAATTTTTTTACTCATTTTTGATATTTAACAAAGGAACATTAATTTAACCATTTTTGGAAAATAGGAGATCATTTAATATTTGAATGAAATTTCTTATTCAATAAATTAAAATTGACAATTGTTATTGAAAAAAATTAGATTGGGTGTTCTTCCCCCTTCTCAAACTCCTATTTAAATTTTGAAATAAAATGAAATATCTTTTTAAAAAATTAATATTTTTATATTTTAAAGATTTCTTTCATTTTCATTTTATATAATAAACATTAAATTAAAATACGAGAGTATATAAGAACCAAATAGAACGAAATAAAACCAAATAATAGATTTTGCTTATTTTAATGGAAGTTATAGAAATGTAAAAATCAATTTCTCTTTTTAATTATTTTAAAAAATAAAATTAATAAATAATTAAATATATAAATAAAAAAAAAAAATCAAAAATTCTGATTAAACAAAAAAAAAATATCCATATAAGCAAATGCCAAAGAGAAATAAAACTATAAAACAAAACGAAAAAGGAAAAGAGGAAGTAGCAAAAACAACCAAGCAAAGCAGAACTAAGACAGGAAAAATAAGAAAAATAACCAGAAGAAAAGCAAAAAATACTTTGATGCCTGTGTTCCTATTTAAAGGGTAAAAAATATATTTGAAAAAATTTTGTTAATTCAAAAAATTGGGTTTAAATTTCAACGATCCCTTTTGATTATAAATTAATAAATAAATATTATTTTTTTTTTTTCATTTTTAATAATGAATTGAATTATTATGTTTTAAAGGGAGTATTATTTATCTTGCTACGATATCAGGAATTTTCTTTCAGATAAACAACAATTTGTCAATTATGATCTGAAATATGAATTCAGAAAGAAATGCCAAGCCTTCGATAGGAAGATGAAGAAAGATAGATTGGTGTTGGAGCAGAAAATCATCGTCCCAATGATAGATGCAGAAGATAAAATTCATATCAATCCCAACAAAAAGACTGTATTCGTCAAAATGAATCATGTCGAAGATGTGAAGGGATTCTTCTCGTATTTAAGAACCGCCTTGGAGATGCCAATCGATAAACAAAGGGTGATCGATATGGATAAAAAAAAATCCCAAGCTGTTGTTGAGCTTGATATGAATGAATTCCAAGTAGATGGGGAAATATTCAAGGAATCTTTGTTCCCTTTTGAGAATTAAGAAGAAAAGAAAAAAAAAAAATAATTTTTTTTCATTTCCACTAGATAGGGGATGGATTGGTATTGTATTTCTAATTTTTATTGATTAAATCATTTGGGTTTTTAAACAAAAAAAAATATAAATTTTTTTTTAGTGTTGTTACTTCTACCACTCTCTTTTTTTCCATCTTTTCAGACAAATCAAAAATTAAAACAAAAATAAATAAAAAATAATTTATTTATAATAATATTTAAATAAGGAAAAATAAAAATAAAATTATTTGGGATGGAACCTTTCTTAAAATTTAACAATAAAACAATTTTCCTTTAAAAATTTGGACTTTTATTTATTAAAAAAGAAGGTTAGAACAATTTTTTAAATTTATATTATTTTTCTGATTTATTTTTTTAGGTGAAAATATTTTAAAACTCCTTCTTAAAAAAGTAAAAAGAGTTCTAAAAAGAAGTGGCCAAGATAATTTTTCATTTTGAGAAATATTTTTTTGATATTTATCAATTATCATTTTTATTTATTTTATGAAATGATATTTTATCTAATCACAAAATTTAATTACTTTATTGATACTATAAAATCAAAAGATAAAGTTTGTTGGTGGGAAATTTTTTGAATATTAATTTTTAATAATTTATATCGATAAAGAAAATTAAAATTTAATTTTTTAAAATAATGGCGGATAGTTAATAATTTTCCTTTATTATTTAATAATAAAAACTATAATTTATAACCTCAGTATATTATTAATAAAAGAAAGATCTATTGTTTTGTAATTCCAATGTATCAACAATTTTATTAAAATTAGCAACAAAATCAAGAAAAATGAAGTTTAAAAAATATTTTATTTTATTTATTTTTAATGTTAACCAAAAAAGGCAAATTTAACATTAAATACTCTTCAATAGGTATAAAATTCATATTTAACAAACAAACAAGAATTTATGTTGGTTTTTATTTTTGAACATTTACCTAGGTAAAATTATTTTCCATTCTATTTTGGATAAAAAGTTTGGTTCGAGTGTTTTATTTGGCAAATATTGGTCATTTCCATTATTGAGAATAAATACAGAAACTTTGACAAATTTTTTTTTTGTTTTTGTTTTCCTTCTTTTTTTTTTTATAATTTCTATATTTGGAATTATAAATATACACTGAGGTTATTATTTATCTTAATTTAAAATAAAATTTGGCACAATCATTTACTATTAATGGTATAATTTCTTTTTGAGATATTCATTTCATTAAATCTTGTTTTATTCTTCATTTGTTTTTTTTAAATTAACTCAGTGAAAATATATAGCCGCATTTCCCAAAGATAATTGAGGAAGATATAAATAAATAGCCGCATTAATTTGAAAGGATGAAAAATAGTGATACATCTATCATCGTAAAAAAAAAATTTAATTTTTATAATTTATAATTTTTTATTATTTAAAAAAGACTTTTCTTTATGACTGATATCAATCCAGAGAAAGAGATTGTCCAAACTGCTATTTCAGGCACAAAAAATGTTTTGGGTTCTTGTGTTAAGTACGGAATAAAAACAGTGTTGTATACTTCTTCAGGAACTGCTATGTTTTTCAAAAATAAATAATCTTTTTTTATTTTGCTGAAGGAACAAATTTAATCAAAATATGCGATAGTTTCAGAAAACTCTTTCCAGAAAGATCTGACAAAATACCAACCTCTGTAGATTTGAAAGAAGGAGAAGAGTTAAAACCTCCAATTAAAGTGAATTACCAAAAAGCTCTTTCATTGGGTCTCAAGTTTATTTAACAAAGTTTTAAAAGAAACAGTTGTAGTTTCAATAAAATCTGGTTTTTTTAATATGATTTGAAAAAGAAAAAACAATCAAAGAATAAAAAGAAAACATTCATTAAAACTACAATATAAATGATAAACAAAATATAAGTCAGATGTGGGGATAAAACACACAACCTTCCCTATAGAAGTTTATCCAGCTGAGATAAACAAACTTATAATTTACTTTCTTTTTCAAATATTTATATATATTTTTCATAACCATAAAGGCTTCAAATAATTTTTTTTAAATCAAAAAAAAATATAAAAAATATTGAAAGACATTTTTAAATAAGCCACTATGTTTATCAATCAAATACAAACAATCAAGAATAATCAATTTTATCATTTCATTATTTTGATGCTTTAACTCTTTTATTATAATCTATCAGTATCTGTACAGTATAAATATGAATTTTAATTTACAATCGATTGATGATAGAACCAACTTCTCAATCCTTTATCTTCTCCTTTCATGTCTATATGTGCCTTGAAAGAATCTTTTCTATCTGAAGGGATCAATTTCAATTTTTTATTGAGTTTGAATTCTTTTATTTCTTTGATATCATTTATTGATCCTCTTTATCAAAACTTTGTATTTCCAATTTTATCTCAAATTTGAATTAAATTATTTAATACCATTCGTTGTTTCTTGGACATAATGGAAAGTCTCAGATTTATTAAATCAATCAGGTTGCTTTTATATATTATTTATAATCAATTCTTCATTTCGCACAATTATCTTCTACTTCTTACTTTATAAATTGGTATAATGTGTTCTAATTATAGGATGTTGTTGTTTTTATTTTTGGAATTATTTCTATTTTTAGTTTTTTTTAATATAAAATTTTTTATTTTTTTCACTGTATTTGCAAAAAAAAAATATCCAAAAAAAAAAAAAAAATCAAAAAAGAAACACAAACAAATTACTTCTATCAAAAATCAATTATGCAAAATATTAAATGTGTTGTAGTTGGAGATGGAGCAGTTGGAAAAACTTGCTTATTGGTCAGTTATACATCAAATGCATTTCCTGGAGAATATATCCCCACAGTTTTCGATAATTATTCAGCCAGTGTGATGCATAATGGAAAGCCAGTATGTTTGAATCTTTGGGATACTGCAGGACAAGATGATTATGAGAAATTGAGACCATTATCTTATCCACAAACAGATGTATTTGTGGTATGCTATTCAATCATTTCAAGAGCATCTTTTTCAAATGTAAAGAACAAATGGATACCTGAATTGAAATACTATTCACCAAATACTCCAATTGTATTGGTTGCAACAAAATCTGATTTGAGGAAAGATGAAAAAGTATTGAAAAGATTGCAAGAAAGAAATGAGAATGTCATCACCTATACTGAAGGATCTCAATTCTCTACTTCTATTGGTGCTTCTAAATTTATTGAAGTCAGTTCTTTGACTCAACACAACCTTTCAAATCTTTTCAATGAAGCTATCAACTCTGTTTTCGAAAAAGAAAACAAGAAATCAAACAAAAACAACAAATCTAAGAACTGTTCTATTCTTTAAACAAAAAACAGTTTATTTAATGTACAAATTTGTAAAAATAAAAAAGTGTTATTTAAAATCTTGTTATTTAAGGAAATTTAGATTGACTTTCGAAACCAAAAATTGTAAACATTTAAAAACGATTAGAAGTAGAAAAATATATATTTTTACTTTTTTTTTTCTTTGAATGATGAGGAACATATATTTCCTCAAAAAATCCTTTTTTCCTCTTTGAATATGAATCCATGTTTCAGAAAAAAAAAAACATTAAATTTGAAATATAAAAAAAAATCAAAAATGGAAAAAAAAGAAGAAAATGATAAAAGAAAAACAATACAAAATATAAAAATAAATATTGTTGGAGATGAATCGGTGGGAAAATCAACGTTATTGAAAAGTAAAAAGATAAAATTTCTTTTTTTTTAAATAATTAATCTTTTCGAAAAAAGGATTTACAAATAACAGTTTTTTGAATGATTATACTCCTACGATTTTGGATAATTATGCAACCAGCATCATGTACGAAGAAAAAGTGTATGCTCTAAACATATGGGATAATTCAGGAAACGAGTTATATGATCAATACAGACCTCTTTCATACTCAGAAACAGGTTAGTTAATTTAAAAAATTTAATTTTATTTAAACAATCAACCATTCAAAATTTAAATTTATTCAAAAAGATGTTTTCGTTATTTGTTATTCTGTATCATCGAGATCATCATTTGATAACATCAAAAAAAAATGGGTAATGGAGCTGAAGCACTATAACCCAAACATTCCTGTTGTATTAGTTGGTCTCAAGAAAGATTTGAAGGATTTGGACAATGTTATTGATGACATACAAAATATCAATCAGAACTTTGTTTCTTACAAAGAAGGCATGCAAACAGCCACCTTTATAGGTGCTACTTCTGTGGTAGAATGCAGTTCTTTGACTAAAGATAGTATTTCTACCGTGTTTACGGAGTGTATCAAATCTTTTTCTAATAACAAAAAAGATATTATGAAATCTCAGAAAAAGAGATCCAGCAAACATAATAGCAAATGTAATATATTTTAAAAAATTGAAAATTAAAATGTATTTTATTTATTGTATTTGCTTTTTTTTTTCTAAAACCAAAATGAGATTTCATAATTATCTGAATTTGATCAAAAAATGAATTGACAATTATATGTTTTTATTTGAATCAAATCTTTACTATCATATGGATTTTATGTTTCTTCTTTTATTAATTATAAGCTTATTTTATTTCATCACACTTCCATTTTAACCATTGGTTAGCTAGAGAAGTACAATATTTGCAAAGTTCCTTCTATATTTCGGGTAAAAAATTTCAAACGTATAGGGAGTAAGAAAAGATTGAATATATAAAATTTATTTGAATGCATATCATATGTTAATCGAATAAAGCAAATGAGTTTAATAATTTGCAAAAAGATCAATCAATGAATTTATCTTTATATTTGTTGAATTATTGGAATGGGAGTTTTTTGATACATATTCCTTTGAATCTTTTCTATCTAGTTTAGTTTTGGAACAGAGGTAGAATCAAATTGATTTTCTCATTGAAAGGAAGAAAATAAATCCGCTTTTTTTTTTTTTTCAGTTAAAAATAAAAAGTTTCCCAAAAATCCCTCCAAATATAAAAAAAAAAATCAACATATTTAAAAAGAATACTTGAGAATCTATATCGATCATTACAATTGAATTTGTTTATCAAAAAAAATTATTTTAATTATTGAATAAATATGACAAGCAATAAAAGCAAAGATAGAAAGAAGTCCATTCAATATCTAAAGATAGTAGTAGTTGGAGATGGATCAGTTGGAAAAACATCAATGCTAAAAAGTAAATAAAAAGAATAAATCTGAAAATAAAAAAAAAAAATTTTTCAATTAAATTGACACCCTTTCTGATTATATGAATAGGATTCACATCAGGAGAATTCCATAAAGAACATGTTCCATCAGTCACTGAAAATTTTTATACCAACATTACCCACAATGGAAAGATTGTGAGTTTGACTATGTGTGATAATGCAGGACAAGAACAATTTGATAGTTTTAGGCCAATATCCAATCCACAAACAGGTTAATTTTAAAAAAATTTTTGTATTCAGTGAAATTATCCACAAATATAAAAAATAATATAAAATTAATTAATTATTCAATGAAAATTAATTTTTTTTTTTTAATTAGATGTATTTGTTGTATGCTATTCGGTGGTATCAAGATCATCATTCGAGAATGCCAAAAACAAATGGATTCCAGAATTGAAATATCATTCACCTGATACACCCATCATATTGGTAGCAACCAAATCAGATCTAAGAAAGGATGATAACATTAAAATTAAAAAAGAAAAAAAAGATAAAACAAATTACAATTCCGAGAAATTTTTAAGTAAAGATAAAAATTGTTCCTCTTCAAATTTGAATCCTGGTTCTGTTTCTTCCAAAGAGGGACTTAGGTTTGCAAATTATATTGGAGCAAAGTTTGTTGAGTGTAGTTCATTAACCAAAGACAACATTACCTTAATTTTTACTGGGTCTGTTGAAGCTGTACTTGAAAACGAAAAGAAAAACAAAATAAAAGAGAATAATTGCTTGATTCTTTGAAAGTGTCCAATCACCAATCATTTATTTATAATTAATTTCGTTTTTAAAAAAACATGTTATTAAAGTCTTTTTTATAAAATTCAATTTTTTTGTAAATATATTTTTAAAAAGAAAAAGAATTAGCGAGCTCATTCACGATCATATGAAGGAGAGGTTTTGGAATTTTCTTTTTCAAAGTCTGTTTTGAGAAGATATGAAGGGAAATGATGAGATTAGTGATATTG
>JAMYWO010000399.1:0-31176 GCA_024220525.1 Cochliopodium minus | reverse complement strand
GAACAGTTCTGTTTCTTCAAATGGAAATTTTTTGGCATCAACATCAAATGTTTTATCAAACGGAATCCTTCAGTTGGGTGGATTGTTGAATTTTAAAAATGAAACTATCTTGAATGGAATTCTTACCAATGGAAATCTCAGCATTCAAACAAGTTTTTTCAGTATTTTGGGATCTCTTAGTTCTGATAATCTCACTGTTTCATTTTCTTCATCTCCAAACTTGTTCCAAGCTCTTGGAGGACTTAATTTGAACAATGGAAGTCTCAATATTTTACCTTCTCTTGTTAATTTGACTTCTTTATATTCATATTCAACTGCAAATCTGTTGATTTTGAATATTCCATCCTTTCTTTCATTCCAAACAGACATGAATGTTCTAGGATCTTTACAAGTCAACCAAAGCATTTTGACCACTTTGGGGAATGTTATTTTAAAGGGGCCAATTTCATCTACAATCTTAAGATTGGATGGATACCTTATGAACGGAACAGGATCAATAACAAACTCTCAAATTTTGTTGGATGGAATCTTCTCATCAAATTTGCTGACCAACACTCTTTCAAATCTATTTATTAACTCTTCTATCTTATCTAATGGAAATCTTCTTACAACTGCTTCTGGTATACTTTCTAGAGGTGTTTTACATTTGAATGGTTTGTTGAATGTCAATAATGAAACTATTTTAAATGGAGTTCTCAACACTACTGGTTCATTGGTTGCAGAAGTTGGCTCTTTCGTGATTAATGGTACTTTGTTTTCTTCTGAGAGCTTCTTGTACAATGTTCTTACTTTAAACCAAACACTTTTTCAAACAAACGGATCATTCTTCCTTGATTCAGGTATTCTCTCCTTGATCTCCAGGTAAACCAATTTTATTCTTTTTAAAATCTCTTAATTATTCCAAAAATAAAAAAAGCACTTTTGATTTGAGAGGTATTTTGAGATCAACTGGAACATTATTGCTTTCAGATGCAAGCTTGGGAGCAGGATTGATTTCCTTGGATGGATTTTTGATTAATGGAACAACCACTCTCATAAAAGGAATACTGTCCCTCGGAGGAGAATTAGTGGTGAATGGATCCTCCTTGTTATCTTCATACAGAACTTTGAATCTCAAGGATACGACATTCAAAGGAGTAGGAGAAATCATCTCAGCTGGTTATTTCTTGTGGAATGTCTCTGATCTCTCCACTTTTCAAATCCCTTTGAAAATTGGCGTTGATGTTACCAACTTTATCAACAATTCTACTAGGAGAGGTGTTAATACTCGTGGATTGATCTCCACCAGATCCATCCAAGCATCCATCGGAACCGGATCTTCTTCAGAGATCGTGTTTGAAGATGATGTTCATTTCGCAAGTACTCCCTTTGCCTTCAAAAACATGAAAATCAAATATCTCAAACAAGCGAGATTCGATAAATCCATTTTCTCACTTGTCAACTCCAACATCCAAATCGTCAATCAGATCATCTTCAATCAATCTTCCTTCATTCCTTATATCACCCCAACCACCTCCACTCCATTTTTGACCGCAAACAATTTAGGATGGTTCGATACCTCAGGGGTGTTCAACAACAAAACTTCCAACGATGTATTTACTCATTCCTCCATCTTCCCAACCATCTCGCCTGATTACCCCCTCACCAACCTCCCTCAATTAATTCTCATTTCCACATTCAACAGCTCAACTAATCGACCTATATTGGAACAATCCATAGGATCCGCCACACTGGCTTTGTCTAGTTCTTCCAACCAACATTCCGTTTCAATCAACAAATGTTCTTCCCAAAACGCTGCTTGCTCATGCAAATCTACTTCTGCTCCACTCAGTACTTACATTTGTGACAAAGGTGTTTGGAAAGACGATGGATTGGCAGCTCCGGTGGTGGTCAGTGAATCATTGGTGAAAGATAGAGTGGAAGTTTCCACCCTTTTCATTGGAAATCCTGATCATGTTCTTTCCATTGTGATAGATGATCCTGATTTGATCTCAAGCACCAAACCTATCATCACTGTAAACGAATTTGCTTTGTTAGATGGTTTCCTTAACATCATTTTGAACGACAAAAACTTTGATTTATCTTCCATTCTCGTAAAGCCCACTTCCGCTCCTACAAGCGCTCCTTCTACTGTATCCCCATCTACTCTCTCCCCTTCAACCTCCTCCCCAACAACAAATTTTCCTACAACCACCCCTCAAACTAATTCTCCTTCTACAAGTTCACCTACTACTTCATCTACCACTACCTCTCCTGGTACAACTTTGCCTTCTAATTCTCCTACCACCTCCACTCCAACTGGTTCTCCTACCACTCCTGGTGTTCCTACTACTTCTGTTAATAGTGATTCTCCCACTACTTCCCCTGATACTACTTCGCCTACCAATTCTCCCACAACCACCTCCACTACTGGTTCCACGAGCAATCCTCAAACAAATATTCCTTCAACTACGTTACCTTCATCCCCTTCTACAACCTCCCCAACAACTAGCGGATCTCAGACAAACACTCCATCAACAACTTCACCAACAACATCTCCAACCACTTCCACAACCACTTCTACAACCAACCCACAAACTAATTCTCCTTCAACGACCTCACCTACCAACACCCCAACAACCGACCCAAACAATAAAGAGATCACTTTTATAATTATGACCTCTTCTTCAACAAACAACACTTCTTTCAAAGGAGTCAACGTAACCACTACTAGTGGTTGTCAATATGGTAACCCTACCGTCAATCAAGGACAAAACAGTCTCATTGTCAGTTTCAGTATCTCTTCCAAAAATTGTTCAGGAAGTAAAGGTGCTTCTCGTAATCTTATCATTGGTCTTTCTGTAGGAGTCTCAGCTTTTGCTATCCTTGCTGTTGTTATTTCCATTCTCGTTTACAAGTTTGTCGAAAAGAGAAGGGCTCGTGAATATGCTAATGAACTTGTTGGTCAATCTATGTTTGATCTTCGTGCTAGTTTGGGTAGTCAAACTCAAAGAGATCTCAATTCTCCAAAAACCATTCTCTAACCTTCAAAAAAAATATAAAAAATATAAATTTTGAATATGTACAAATACTTTTTTCTCAAACAAATTATTAAACAAAATTCATTTTAAAATCTTTTTCTTTTATTTGTTTTATTTTTTTAAATTTAATTAAAAAAAAAAAAAATTAATTTTCTTTTCTAAGTTTCTTTCTTTCTTTTGTTTGTTGTTTTTCCATTCTCCTTTTTTGGTTTTCAACTTCTGTCAAGTATCTGAATCTTCCAATAAATCCCAAAAGAATAAAGACTATCCCTTTTGATAAAAACTTTAATTTCTTTGACCTTGAAATTAACAAAAGTGTCATCACTTGAGAAGAAAAGGTAGGAAGGTTCTTCACTTTTTCAAAAGGGAAAAATTTGTGAGTTTTGTTTGTCCAATTAAAGTTTCCTTTTGAAAATTCATCTTTTAACATTGCCTATTTTAAAGAAAAAATATTAAAACAAACAAAAAAATATGAAAGAAATGAGTTTACAATGGCAACACTGTAGTTGGCTGAACTTGATTTCTCCAAAAGATCGAATATTTCACTGGATGGATGTCCAAGAGTTTTTTTAATACAAGCCAACTGAAATTGAGCCTTACAATTTCCTTGTTTTGATGATTTTTCTAAAGATCATTCAAAAGAAATTCACCAAAATAATATAAAAAATAAACTAATTCAAAACCTTACCAAGATAATCAACAGCAGTATTGTATGGGTAAGGATCTGAAAACCCAAAAAACGATTGAAAGTGAAAGAAACCTAAAAAGTACTGACTTTCTGAGTGACTACCAACAGTATTTTAGTATTTTAATTAAAAAAAAACAGTAAAAAAAAATATACCCAAGGTCAGATGCTTTTTTCATATATTCAATAGCTTTTTGTGGATCATATCCAACACCTTTTTATAAAATAATTTTTCATTAAAATAATTTTTAAACAAAAAAAAAATAATGAAAATTTTTTACCTTCACCTTGATAATAACAATAACCTAGAAAATTTGTTGCATCTGCATTGTCCATTTCAGAAGCCTCTTCTAATAATTTTATGGGAATATTTGGCACATTCTAAAAATAAATTATTAAATATAAAAAGTTTTTTTTAATTTAATTTTATTTATTTTTTACTTGTCTTATCAACAATTTTGCGAGCAGTGAATATGAAGGGTAATGTTTCAATTCAACTGCTTCTTTTAATAGTTTTATGCTTTCATCTAAAACAACAAAAAAAAAATTCGAAGAAGGTTTTTCACAAAAAAAAATTTGAAAAAAAATAAAAATAAAAATTTTTGTTTAAAAAAATAATTAAATATTAAAAAAAAAGTTACCTATTTTTTTTTCTTTCCCTGAAATCATATTGTATGCTAAATTACATAATGAAGGCGCAAATTTTTCTTGCGAGCTTTCTCTGAAATATTGATGTGCTAATGTCTCGTTCTTTTCAACCCCCAGACCCTTCAAGTAGATGTATCCCATCATGAACTTGCAATGTGGGTCTTTCTCGTTCTTTTCGCATATTTTCAAAGCTTCTTTAAAATTTTGTGACTTGTCATTCCATCCATAAAAATAATTCATAGCTTTTTCAAATTAAAAAAAAATTAAATTTGTGATTTTTTATTTTATAATTTTTTTTTTTCTTCAATTTGAAATTTCTTTGTATTTTTTAATTATATATATATATTTTTTTTACCTTTTGCTATTTCATCTCCATCATCTCCTATTGATGCTTCCTCGCACAATTTCTTTGCTTTGCTCAATCTTTTTTTCACACCCCAATTCTTATATAAATTGTTTGGAAAAAAAATCTATTTTAAGCATTCTTTATATTGGAAATATATATTTTGAAATCACCTCTTGATATCTCAACGATAATTTCCTATCATTATTTGTTATTTTTCATTTTCCTTTAATTTCTTTTTAATATTTATGAATTTTTTTTTTTTACCTTTTATTTGAAGAATTACTTTCTTTTTTGAGTATCTCTATCTCTTCTTTGGACATTCAGATTTGAATCAATTTTTTTTATTTATAAACCGTTATCAATAAAAATAATTATAAAAAAAATTGCGCAAAAATATAAATAACAATTTTAAATTATATAAGATTCAACATTTAACATTCTTACATACTTCTCGAATTGAATACATTAATCAAAATGATACGAGTTTCTATATGATTATAATTAAAATGTAAAATGTAAAATGTTTTTGCAAAAAATGAAAAAAAAACGCCCAATAGGTTGAATCGAACAACTATCTCTTTCAAGATCAATGGATTTGAAGTCCATCCCCAACACCAGTCAAGATCAATTAGGCAAAAGAAGGAAAAGAAAAAAAAAGCTTTAATAACGCAAAAATTTAAAATTAAAATCAAAAACAAGGGAAAAAAAAAATTTATTTAATGTTTGAATGAAAGAATAGGATTCAAAAAAGAGACTTGAAAAGGTTTGAATTGTTTTTATTTTTATTTTTTACCAAATTTTGATTTCAAAAGGTAATCTGATAAAAGAAAAAAAAAAAGAAAGGAGAAAAGAAATATACTAAGTATAAAGTTTGAAACAAAAAAAGAAATTTTTATATTTCGTTAAAATTAAAAAAAAATTGAACAAATGAACCTCAAACTAATCTTAGTTTGGATTGAATGGATCATATTCATCGTCATTATTGTTGTAATTATTGTTATTATTTTTGTTGACAAGAGAATTGTTGGGAAAAATCTTTTGGATGCCCAAACTATTGTTATTCATGTTCATATTATTGTTATTACTCATGTTATTCATATTATTCATGTTGTTCATATGGTTATTTCCAAAGATCAACTGATTGTTTTTCGGCATCATGTTGTTAGGGACGATAGGTTTTGGTTTTTCTTTACCCCAAGAGCATTTAATACGATTGGATCCCAAAAAGGTTTGATTCATAGATACAATAGAACGAGTAGCTTTAAAAAATAAAAAGAAATATGGATTTTTAAAAATGATTACATTATGTTGATCAAAAGAAGAATTAATACTTATATATGGTTTTGAAAGTATGATATATGATAAAAGAAGAAAATTATTTACCAGAAATATGATCAACATAATTGATGAAAGCAAACCCCTTATCCACATGATGACGAACATTTAAAATAGGACCAAATTCTCCAAAAATCTGTTGCAAAGCGATCTGCTGGATATCTCCAGGCAAATTACCTACATAAACAGAATTATTCTCGCTGGAGGTTGAATTGAAAACACTCTCGAAGGTATCTTTGGAAGGTTGGGGTTGTTGTGGTTGACTTTGAAGAGTCTTGTTAGGGTGATTCCCAGAAGAACTAGAAGAAACAGGATCGATAAGAGAGCTTGTAGACAATACCTCATCCTCCAACATCGCCTTACTTTTTTGATTTGCCCAATTCAAACGGATGGGCCTTCTTCCGAGCCATTCTTGATCCATTTCTTGCAATGCCCTTTCTGCATCTGCTTTCAATCTGAATGCAACAAAACCATATTGTTTGGATCTTCCTGTACTTGGATCCCATACTATTCTTGCATCTGTCAAGGATCCAAATTTGGAGAAGGAATCCTTCAATGCTTGCTCGTCTATCTCTGAGGATAAATCTCCCACAAATAAATGATAATCTTCTGAGGTATCTTCCTTCTGACTCGATCCCATCAATGCCCAATTAACTTTTAATTCCATCTCGTATACTTTCTTTGCATTCAAAGTTTGTAATGCATATAATGCTGTTTGATGATCAGGATAATCAACAAATCCATATCCAAGACTTACCCCCTCATAATTTTTGATTATTTTACATGCTTCCACTTGTCCTATTACTGAGAATACTTCGAATAATAATGCATCTGTTACTTTTGGATGCAAATTTCCCACATATAAACTTCTGCAATCTTCCATCCCTCCTGGCCTTGTTGCTTGCATCACATAAGCAGATGGTGGTCCTCCTATTCTCAATTCTTCTTTTTTTGGTTTTTTCATGGTTGATGAGGGATTGTTATATTCCATTTGATCTCCTCCATTATCATTATCATTGAATGACATATAATCGTCTTGAAACATTTTTGTTCTTCAAAAGATTTAAAAGTATAAAAAGTGGGTTTATAAGAAAAATAACTAAAAATTCTTACATTATAACAATTCAATTTTTTATATTTCCAATAAATAAAATCTATAAGAATGGATCAACCTTTTACAAAAGATATACTGAGTATTATAATCAGATTTTGTGATACTTATACAATTTTGAAACTGACTAGAATATGCAAGTCATTTAATAGAATGATAAGGTAAAATTATAATTTAAAGAAGGTATTTAATTCAAATTGAGATTGAATAGCAATTCATTAAAGAATCTAGATTTGAGGAGATATTATGATTCAGTTAGTCATTATTATTTGGAAAGGATAGTGAATAAATATGAAAGGATACAAGAATTGAATTTATCAAATCTGAAATTATTGGAAAGACCATTTGAAAATATATCCAAAATACGTTTAACAACATTGATAATAGAGGGATGTAAATCAGATATATCAGATATAAAGAACATATCATTACAAACAAGCTTGACATATTTAGATTTATCATTTCCCTCTTTTAATCTATCTTTATCATCTCTGAAATCCTTAATTCACAACATTTCAAAACTGACAAAATTAGAATCATTGATACTCAAAGAATTTAATTGTGACGACATGGAGCCATTAAATCAGCTAAACCTCAAGAAATTGGACGTTTCCAACAAAAGAAAGCAACCTTTTTTTGGATACTTTCCAACCAATCACAAAACAGAAAAGCCAAAGCTCGAGTACCTCAACATTTCTTATCACAGATTATGTGTTCCTGTAGCAGAACATTTAAGCAAATTTAGTTACTTAATTGAGTTGGATTTGGGTTATTGTGAAAGTGTAAACGATTTTTTTATAACAGAATTGTCAATAAGTAGCCCTGATTTGAGAGTTTTGAATGTCAAAGGATGTGAGATTAGAAGTACGAAACATATTTCACAATTTTTTAAATTGAATAGATTGGACTTGTCTTGCAATAAAGTTGATGATACTTCTTATTTGTTAAGCTTACCTCTTTTTTGGTTGAATCTTTCCAATATCTCTTCCGTCAACAATACTTCTATTCACTACATTTCCAAAAGCGAAATCTTGTCTAAAAAATTAACTCATTTTGGACTTGCCAACACAAAAATATCTGGTGAATGTTTGGAAGATCTCGTCAACATTAAAAATTTGGAAGCATTAAATCTTGTAAAACTAAAAAACCAAAAAAACAATTTGATTTAATTCTTTTTATTTTTTCAAAGGCAAATTGTTTGTCTATTATAAAAGATCCTGTAGAAAAACTCTTATCTTTGCAAAACTTGCAACATTTAAACCTGAATGGATGTGAACAAGATCACCAATCTATGAGGAGATTGGAGTACACTTTTGATCTTCTCAATCTGCAATACAACGAAGATATTAAAGATGGAAAATGGGATACATTTGTAGTGGGTGCTTCTTCATTGTGGTTAAATTTAGAATAAAAAAAAATTACAAAAATTTTTTTTTTAATTTTTAATTCTTGTCACAATTATAAGGAAGTATAAATTTCTCAAATGTTATTTGAAATAATGATACACGTATTGATAATTTGTATACAATTTCATTCCCTCTCGATAAACGCTGATTATAATAATATATAAAAAAATAAAAGGTGTCACGTTATTATTGACCCCAATTGATAAATATGTTACCCATAGAAACCACATATAATTATCGCAAGACACCTATATCCATCCAAATCAACAGGAAAATCAAATCAGTAGAAAAGAGCTTGAGATCTTTTCTCCTCAACTTCCATTTGACGCCTCATAAATTCTTCAGCAGCATATTCGTATTGCTGATGTTGATCTTTTTTCTATATTACTTTTATAATGCTCCCATTGAAGCTAATTCGACGACATATAATGTTGATATGGCCAAAAAAGATACAATAGACAAAGGTGATACATCAATCAACCCTCCTGATGTCGATAAAAATGATATAAAGAGTGAGATCAACGATATAAATTCGCGTGGAGCTAATCACGATGATAAAAATAAAGATGGAAATAAAGAAATTGAAATCAAAGATGTGAAGGAGATTAAAGATACACAAGGAGATGAAGTGATCAATAAAGAAAAGAAAGAGGATGTGGTTAATAATCAAGAAGATAAACAAGTTGATTCGAAGAAGAAGCAGATTAATGAACAAGATGTTAGGGATGGGAAAGGGATGGATGACCCTGTCAAGCGAGATATCAAGGAAGATAGTGGAGGTAAAAAAGAAATCGATAAAATTTCCAACGAGGAAGATAATGCAAAGCAAAAGAATATAAACAAAGATGATAAAAAGAGCATTCAAAATGAAAAATTGAATGATACAAAGGTAATTCAATTTATTTTTTAAATTATTATTTTTTAATTTATTATTTTTTAATTTATTATTTTTTTTTAAATGAATACATTTTTATCAGAAAGATGATATTTTAGAAAACATGAAGAATGGAAATTCTCCAATCAACACGAAAGTCAGGAAAGAAGCAATAAAGAGAGCATTTACGCACGCATGGAAAGGATACAAGAAACTAGGGTTTGGTTCTGACTTGGTCAACCCAATTAGGTAAATAAAAAATCAAAAAATTAAAAATTGAACAATTTAAGATTTTTTGATTTTTTTGATTTTATATTTTTTATTTAGTTCAAATTTCTTTTTTTCATCAATTTTTTTTTTTTAAGTTTATTTTTTTATTTTTTTGATATTTTTTTTATTTTTTATTGTTTGATCATTTTTTATTTATTTATTTATTTATTTATTTTTATTTTTAAAACATTTATATTTTATTTTTTTATATTTTTATTATTTATTTTATTTTTATTGATTTCAAATATTTTTTATTTTTTATTATTTTTTTTACTATTCATTTTTATTTATTTTTTAAATTTTTTGATTATTTTTAATTCAAACATCCTGTTTTTGTGCATTTTTATTTTATGAATTTTTATATTTTTTAAAAGCAAAAAAAATCAAGAGAAATATGGAGGATTCGGAGCTACAATATTCAGTGCACTGGACACAGCAATACTGATGAACATGGAAAAGGAGGTGGAAGAATGCACAGAGTTCATCAAAAAGGTGGATTTCAAAAGCAAAGAAGAAGCGGAGGTTTCTCTTCATGATTTGGCCACCATTTACATTGGTTCTTTGCTTTCTGCTCACACTTTTAGACCCAACTTGTCCATTTTTCTTACTAAAGCCAAAGAACTAGTATTTTTTTAAATAAATTTATTTTAAAAGCTTTTTTTTTTTATAGTTTTTATTTCAATTTTCAACATTTTTTTTTATTTTTTTTTTTATTTGCTAACATTTTTTTAATTTTTTATTATATTCAACATATATTATTTGAAACCAACAAAATTAATTTTAATATTTTGTTTTGTTTAAAAATACATTCTATTTTATTAATTCAACATAAATTTTAAATAATATTAATTTTATTTTTTATTTTTTTTATTTTTTATTTTTTTATTTTTTATTTTTTAATTATTTATTTTTAATTTTTGATTTTTGATTTTTGATTTTTAATTTTTGATTTTTATTGTTTTTATTAGTTTATTTATTTTTAATTTTTCATTTTTTATTTTTTCATTCTTTTTCTTTTGATCTTATTTTATTTTTGAAAGGCGGACATTATTTTGACTGGAATTGGAGAAGACAAAATACCAAAGGGATTGATAGAACTGAGCACCAACACCAGCAAAAGTCACGAATGGAGTTTTGGTTCTTCCATACTTTCTGAAGTGGGTGGCTTCCAACTCGAATTTAACGCGTTGTCTATATTAACTGTTAAAAAAAAAAGTTTTTTTCAAATTTTTTATTCATTATTTTTTATTTTTTATTTTTTATTTTTTATTTTTTATTTTTTATTTTTTATTTTTTATTTTTTATTTTTTANAATAACAACAACAATTTCAACAATAATAACAATTTCAAAAATGAAAACGAGGAATCTGCAACATTGGTCATGAGCGAAGAATTTGAAGAAAATGATGAGACAGAGATGATCATCAGAATCCACAATAATCTCGATACAGTTGAGCAAAACATCTCTCATCTCAAGAGATCCATCATCTCCAATAATCCCGATAAAAATCTCTTGATCAATTTGAGAAATGCTCTGATCCAGAATGAAAAGGAATTGAGGGGTAAATTTTTAAAATAAAAAAAAATCAAAAGAGAAAAAAAATCCTTTTTATGAGAATAATCCATTCGACCTAAATTTAAAATTATTTGAAAAAATTTTTTTAAATATTTAAAAATATTTATCCAATAAAATAAAATGATAATAAAAGATTAACTGATCTTCCGAAAAAAAAAAAAACCAAAATCTTAAAGATAACATATTGAATTTTTGCGATTTCAATTTAGGGTTAATTCAAAAAATAAAAAATATTCGAAACTATTCATTCTTCATCATATTTTATATTTTTCATTTTATTTTTTGTTTCTCATTTTTATTTCATTTTTATTTCTTGTGATTTATTTTTATTTTTCTTTATTTATTATTTATTTTTATTTCTATTTTTTTAAAAAAAAAAAAAAAGGAAAACTAAAAGATGTAATTCTAAGTTGGCCAGCAATTCACAAAATAAACTGTATGGTGTTGAGAATCAACTTTTTGAAACAACAGTTGTCCATTTACGAAAGCGAGATCATCCAACTCTTCGAACATAAGTCCATCAACAAACCACAAGACCTCGTTTCCATCGCTTTCACTGTTCAGCAGTATCCCCAAGTTTTCAAAAATCGCCCCAAACAAAACCAAAAAAAACCTCATTGTGTAAAAAAAATAAAAATTAAATTTATTTTCTATTTGTTATAAAATTAATTTAATTTTTTATATATTTCAAAATTAATTTTTATTCATTTTTAATCATTCTTCAATTTATTTTCTTTTATTTTCCATTTAATCTAATTTTATTTCATTATAATTCATTTTTTAATTATCAAAATTTATTTTTTTAAACATTGATCTAAATTGAGAAAATTCATATTTATTAATTTCATTTTAACCATTTTATCAAATTTTAAATTTGAATTATTCTTTTTGTAAATAAAAATTCTCCGAATATGTTTAATTATTTTTTTTTAAAAAAAAAAAAGAAAATATCAGCAAGAATACTAACAGGGGCAGTAACAAACTTTACACCTTACAAAAATCAAAGCAAAACCCCCACCATCTCTTTGTCTATCTCCTCTGGTAAAAAGAAAGGTTCCCTCATCGAAATAAAAGTTTTGAGTGAGAAAATCGAGGGGTTAAACCTGGAGTACGATCTTGTTTTTCAAAAAGGAACCTCCCTTTCTGCTTCTATTCTTACCATTAATATTGAAGGTAAAAATAAAAAATTTTTAATTCAAATATTTTTTATTTTACATTTTTTTTATTCAAAATTTTTTAAATTTTTTTATATTTTTAATCAAATTTTTTATGTTAAAATTTTTTGTTATTTTATTTCAAAATTTTTCTTTATATTTTTTTCATTTTAAATTTTTTTTTATTTTATTTTTGATCAAATTATTTTAAAGTATATCTTAAATCTTGCTGGAAATTTTTTCATTTTAAATTGATTTTTTGTAAATATTCCCAAAAAGTTTTTCCACAATAATTTTTTTTTTAATCTTTTATTATCTTTTGAACAATTAACAATTTAAGAACTCATCTTTACTTCCACTTTTAATTATTCAATCAAATTCATTCTATTTTTTTTGACCAACACATTACGTGAACAGGAGACCTAGAAATACCCAAGGGACAAAAAACCAAAATAACAGCGATCTCCCAAAACCCTGTCCCCCTCATCGTAACCACCAACGAGAACCAATGGTCCAAAGGTCAAAAGACTCTGCTCTCCTTCTCCCTTTATGGAGACACCAAGGTCAACAAGTCTGCCACCGTCCCCTTCCAGATGTTCTGCAACTTTTTTCTTCCCTATTTCATTGAGTCCACCCGTCAAAATACTGCCAAAGAGTTTGTCATCAAAATGTTGGACAAAACAGAAATTTTTGACAGGTAAAAAAAAAAAAAAAAAATTTTTTGTTGTCATTTTTTTTTTTTATGAAAAATTTTTTTTGAATTACTATTATTTTGATTTCTTTTTCTATTTTAATTATTTTGTTTCTTTTTCTAATTTAATTATCACATTTTTATTTTCAATTTTTTTTTTTTTTGAATATTCTTTTATTTTACAATTAATTTTGAATTACTTTCAACTCTTCTCATGAAATATTATTTTGATTAATTTTTATAATTTAAAAATCTTTATCTTTTCTTTTTTTTTTTTTAAATTGGATGGGATGATGAACCTTTTTTTTTTTGAAGATATCCCTTTTATATTACAATTTTTTTTTAATTTTGCACAATGAACATTTTAATCTCATTTGTGTTAAAATTTGTTTTTTTTTTGAATTATTTATCTCTTCATAATTTTCAAATTTTTTATTTAATTCTTCTCTAATTCATTTTTTTTATTGTTTAGTAACCAAGTGTTCTCAAAAATGTTGAAGAGACCCGTTTATGATGTAGAGAGAAGGTTCTTCAAAAACGACAAATTCCAAACCAAAAACGATATCAAGTTTTCTGATTTCGAGAGTTTTTGGGAATGGTAAACATTCTTAAATTTAATTTTTAATTTAATATTTATTATTTATTTATTTATTTATTATTTATTATCTATTATTTATTAATTTATTTATTAATTTATTTAATAATTTATTTATTATTTATGATAATTTATTTGTTTATTTGTTTATTTATTTATTTATTATTTTATTTTTTTTTCATTTTTTTTTCATTTTTTTTTCATTTTTTTTATAATTAGGTGCGGAATAATTTTGCAAGTTGTGAGACACAACGACGTGATGAGAAATTACTACTTGGAAGGACTCATTTTGGGATTTCTCTCCAAAGAAGAATGCAACAGAATCCTTTCCACTGAAGAAAACTGCTCCTTCATCATTAGATTTTCCTCTTCCTCCAATAAAGGTGAATTAGCTTTGGTAAATAATATTTTTATATTTTTTAATTTTTAATATTTTTTTTTTTTTTATTTTTTTCATTAATTTTTTTCATTATTTTTTTAATTTTTTTTGATTTTTTTTTTTAGGCTCAAAAAAATTCACAGGGAGAAGCAAATCATAGCATATTGGAAGCTAAGAACGTTCCCCCTTTAGGAAACCTTGCTGATCATTTGAAACATCAACAAAATTTAAAATCCTCTGTTAGGACCATTAACGGGAAAGAATTTCAAACGGTCTCTAAGCACGAACTCTTTAGTAAATACTATGCTCCCGACCAAGAATTAAGAGAGGGTAAATTAAATTCTTTTTTTTTTTTAATTTTAATTTTTAATTTTAATTTTCATTATATTTTTAGGTTATGAAAAAATAAATTACTTGTAATCAAAAATTCATAATAAAAATCGGGATGATCAATTTACCTCTTTTTATTAAAATATCAAAATAAAATCTCTTTACGTTTTTTTTTAATTTTTTTTTTTTTAATTTTTTTTAATTTCTTTTTTTTTTAAATTTTTTTCTTCTTCAATAAAAATTCTTTTTCCTCCATTTTTCCAAAGCGATTTTCTTTTTTGCTTTCTCATTCTTTGCCCTTTTCCTCATTTCCTCATCACTATAATCATCAGAATCGCTACTCTCACTGGTATCAGAATAATCATCACTGCTATCATCATTATTTTTTTTGCTTTTGTTTTTATTTCTTGTTTTTTTGTTTGGTTTATCTTCCTCTTCTTCCCCTAACAAATGATTTAGAAATTATTTATTAATATAATTTTTAAATATTTCCTTTTTTACTTAAAAATTCTCCTTGTGATTTTTCCAAATGTCCAAGATCTTTTGCTTGATTTATCAGTTCATCTATTTGTTCCTCTTCTGTTTGAAATTTATCTTCAAAGATATTATCATTATTTTTATAGTTTGTTGGTTTGGTCCCTTTTATGTTGTGGAACCTTTCAGACAAAGAATCTAAATCAGTACCTCCACTCTCCATTTTCTTTTGGTATTGTTTTAATTTAGAATATTTTTCTTGAAGATCATTTTCTTCTATCAAATTATTGGCATTATTGTTTGTCTTTATTGCGTTGTTTCTTTAAAAAAAAAAAATATTTAGCACAGATAAAAGATGATATATTTTTACTCAACCTTTAAAATTTGATTTCATGAATACAAAAAAATTCAATTTCAAATTTCTCTTAAATTATTTTTTTTTTTTTTACCCATTTATGTTGTTATTTGTCTTTGAGATGCCCTTATCCAATATATCACAAAACTTATTTTCATCAGGTAGATTATGTTTCTTGAATAGCTGATCAATCTGATCATCTTGGTTCTGTAAAACTTTTTGATTGACAATATTCTTCAATTCATTCATTCTGATAAGATATTCGGTAATTTTTCTATTCAATTGTTCTTTTATATTATTGTCAATACATTTATCTTTATAATCACTTGTAATTAAAAAAATAAAGCCCTTAAATACCATTCACTAATCTTCATTTACCCTCCAAGGCATCTTGGAAGATTAGAATGGCCCTTTCATATAAGATTATGGATTCATTTATCCTTCCATTGATATCACATTCAATAGCATTCTTGACAATATTAATACCTGTTTGAACTTTTTCCATTTTTTTTTTTTTTTTAATAAAGAAATCTCGGTTGAATTTGAAAAAAAGAAAATAAAAAATAGATCATGTAAATTTGTAAAAACAATCTTTTTTTTTTTTTATTAATAAATAAGTTTCATTTAAACAATAGTTCTCGGAGGGGCCATTGGAGTTTGCAAATAAACACTGTGACTCACTTTTTCAGACCAACCTAAACCCTTCAAGTCATAGATCTGTTTGAAGATGGCATCATACTTCTTACCAACTGCTTCCAAAGAATAGAATTTAATAGCTCTATCTCTGATGTATTGTCGGTCCAACGTTTCTGCCTTGTTGATCGCAGCGATCCAATCTCCTAAAGTATTACAACGAAAGCCATTCTTTCCATGTTCGATTGTTTCCATAAATACACCATAGTTTGTTGTTATTCCCGGAATACCTTTATTATGGAAATGGGATCAAGTAATTATAAAAATGAGAATAAAGTTTAAAATAAATTGAAAAAAATTAAGGTTAAAATGAAAAAGTTAAAAGGTACAAATAATAATTTTAAAAACTATCTAAAAATCAAAGTTTTATAAAAAAAAGTTTTAAAATAAAGAATAAAATAATCTTTAAAAAAAATGATGAAAACATTACCACTAAATTGAGCTTCTACAATAGCTCCACCAAAAGGTTCAACGTACAAAGTAGGGAGCAACATTGCAACAGCGCCTTTCAAAAAATCACTTCTCTCTTTCCCCTCCAAAGACCCGTAATACTTAACATTGGGAAGATTTTTGAAAAATTGAGCAAACTCACCTTGTCCAGCTATTTTAAAGTTTCTGTTTGGAAGTCTCTTTGCCAATTCTACAATAGTTTCCATACCTTTTATGTATGTGATTCTTCCCATGAATACGATTGGTCTATCTTCTGAAATTTCGGGTGAAAAATCCCAATCTTCTACGTTGAAATAGTTTGGTACCACCCAGTTGTAGTTGTGACCTAGAATGTTTTTTTTATTTCCCAATTGATTGTTCATCACTGCGAAAGATTCGTAGATCTTCAATGGGAGGAAGGGATCTGGGTATCCTATCCCTGATTCCACGTGGAATGCTTTTGGGAAATCAGATACTACTGTATAATGTGCTTTTCCAAAGGGATGCAAAATAATATCATGCTCTTTAACTCTCTTCCCCATTTCTTTGAATAATAAACAATTATTGATTATTCAATTTGAAATATTTGATTTGAATATTCGATATATAACAAAGATATCTACACATCACTTTTTTTTATTTATATTTCTTTGATTGCTATTTGAAATTTCTCTTACCCACTTTTAATCTTTGTTCAAATAATGTATGATGTGGAGTACCCATCACTGCATGACTGCCTACAAAATCTTTCTTATCGTGTCTTTTCAATAGTCTATCAAATTCCTCTTGATTCAACATCTGAACAAATTCATCAGCACCTGATTCTGTCATCACATTCCCATATTCTATTACTTTCCAACCATACAATTGCATCATTTTGCTGAATTTCAATACCTTCCCAGTAAATGCACAGTGGCTGAATTCTTGACTTGTTATAGTGTGAAATAAGCCCGTAATATGAAGGGTAGGTTTTGTTTGTATTTTTATTTCTGTCTCTGTTACATTTTCATTTCCATTTGCTGAGATTAAAATGATAAGCAAAAGAACAAAGTATGAATTGAATTCTTTTCTCATTTTTTTTTTATTTTTTCTTGGTGGGATTTAAAATCAAATAACCCTTCATCCCATGTGATCAAAAATCCATAATGTCAAAAAAAAAAAACAAATAAATTTTCAAATTTTTATTGAATTCAAAAAATAAATAAGAAGAAGAAGAACACAAATTTTTTATGAACAAGCAGACTGTCCTGGTTTGTTTAAAGTGACACTGTAAGAATGTAGAGAGTACCAACCCTGGTTTCTCAAATCATAGATCTGTTTGAAGATGGCGTCATACCTCTTACCAACAGCCTCCAAAGAATAAAGTCTAATTGCTCTTTCTCTGATATATTTTCTGTCCAATTTTTCTGCCTCAATAATCGCAGCAGACCAATCTCCAAAGGTATTGCAGCGGAAACCTGTGACACCATGTTCAATTGTTTCACTAAACGCTCCATAATTGGTTGTTATTCCGGGGATACCTTTAAAAATGAAATTTAAAATTATAAATAAAAAAACTAAAATGGATCAAATTATTATCTCCAGATAATAGGAGTGTTAATATATCATTGAATGAATCTTATATTTGGAAATTTATTTCAAATCATTTTTTACCACAAAATTGAGCTTCTACAATAGCCCCACCAAATGGTTCATTAAATGTGGTTGGAAGCAACATGGCAACAGCACCCTTCAAAAAATCACTTCTTTCTTTTCCCTCCAATGGACCAAAATACTCCACATTTGGAAGATTTTTGAAAAAATGGGTAAAATTACCCTGTCCTGCTATTTTAAATTTTCTGTGTGGAAATCCTTTTGCCAATTCTACTATAGTATCAATTCCCTTTAATTCAGTAATTCTCCCCATGAATACGATAGGTCTATCTTCTGAAATTTCAGGTGAAAAATCCCATTCTTCAACATTAAAATAATTAGGAACAACCCAATTATAATTGCTTCCAAAAATCTGTTTCACTCCATAATAAAAATGCATCCAGGAATAAGATTCGAATATCTTGAATGAGAGAAAAGGATCATTATATCCAATTCCCGATTCCACTTGAAATGCTTTTGGAAAATGTGATGCCACTCTTTCATGTGCTTTTCCAAAAGGATGCAAGATGATATCATGATCCTTCACCCTACTTTTCATTGCAGGTACCAATCTTTCTTCGAATAAAGAGTGCAATGATGAGCCTATCACTGCATCATTTCCAAAAAAATCGGTTTTTTTTTTTGCAGTTCTTAATTCTCTCACTTCATCTTCAGTTAACATCTGAACAAATTCATCAGCTGTTGATTCAGTATATGCATTTCCATATTCAATTATTTTCCAACCATATATTTGCATCATTTTACTGAATTTTAATACCTTTGCAGTAAATGCACAGTGGGTGAATTCTTTACTTGTTATCGTATGAAACAAACCAATCATGTGAAGAGTAGGTTTTGTTTCAGTAACATTTTTTACTTCTTCTGATCTTATGCAGATCATAAAAGCGATTACCATCAAAAAAATTGAAATCTTCATTTTTTTTTTTTTAAATATTTGTATTTCTTTCCAAAAGGTTTTTTTTATTCATGATTTGTCATCCATTTTTTTTCACAGAAGTAGGTCAGATCAAGATATACTATATATACTTTGTCATAAATCAAATTTACAATATAAAAATATAAAAAATTCAAAAAAAAAACTTCATCCTTATTTGAATTTTTTTTTTTTGTTGGAAGTTAAAAAATAAAAAAATGTCAAATGAATCAATGGAGGAATACACAATCTGTATATTAGGGTAAAATTAAAAAATTTTGAAATTATATGAAAATTTTATTCAAAAATATTAATTTTATAATTTTTAATTACTCACAAAATTTATGTTATAAAAAGAGATGGTGGGGTTGGAAAATCATCACTTGTATTACAATATGTTGCGAATGAATTTTCAGAAGGTATGAAAAAGAAATGAATATATAATTTTATTTTCTTTCTAAAATTTATTCCCAAAAATCAATATTTTCTTTCAAAAATCAAATAGAATATGAACCAACTATAGAAGATAGCTTCAAAAAACAAGTTACAATAGATAATACCAATTGTGTTGTATTTATAATTGATACTGCTGGACAAGATGAATATACTTCTTTGAGAGATCAATATATCAAACAAGGTAAAAGATCACAAAACAAAGAAACAAAAACATCAAATCATAATCAAAGAAATTTAAATATTTCTAATTCTTTAAAGATGAAATTTATTTAAAATATATAAAATAATTTAATTATAATTTTATTTTTGGAAATGTAGGAGAAGGATTTTTGATTATATATTCAGTTATACATAAAGGAACATTTGAAAATGTGGTTAAATTTATACAAGAAGTTCATAGAGCAAAAAATGATTTAAATATTCCAATGTTAATTGTGGGAAATAAAGTGGATTTGGATGAGAATAGAGAAGTAAGTAATGAAGAAGGGAAAATGTTGGCATCTCAATATAACTTTCATTTTTACGAATCATCCGCCAAAAAGAGAATAAATGTTGATAATGTCTTTGAACAATGTGTAAGGGAGATCATAGCCTATAGAATGAAATTTCCAAAACAAACAAACAGTAATTGTTGTTTGATTTTGTAATAATAAAAGAATATATTGTATAATAGATACCCAAATAAAAGTTTTATATCTTTATTAATTGCTTAATAAAGGATTCTTTGTGTTTATTCTTACTCAAAGAATAAAAATTCATATTAAAAAAAAATTTGATAGTTCACAAAAATATGAAAAAAATTGATTGGAAAGATCAACTTTTTGGGATTGATAATGATGGAAAAAGATGTTTGAATGATATTTTGGATATTTCTTCCAAAATAAGGGATCTTTCAAAGGAAATTGAAAATCTTATTTCAATTGGGAAACAAAATATCTTGGATTCGTTTCAGAAAACAAAATTAGAGCTTAATATGATGGATAATATCCTGGATCAGATAAAAGAAGATGATCTAGATTTAAATGGAAAAGTGGAAAGATTTATTAATTGTTTCAAAGAATTAAAGGAAAAAGGATCATTTGTTAGATTGAAGGAGAAAGAATATATCGAAAATCCTCCCAAAAATGAGCAAAGGATGGAAATGATATTGATGTTCAACAAGAAACTTCTTGAATTTAAGGAACATTGTAATAAAGCAAAAATAGAAAAGATCCCGAGTGAAATAGTGAATTCGTGGGAGTATTCTCCTGATTATGATGGTAACATTTTTTTTTTTTATTAAATTTTAACAATGAATCCCTGAATTGATCAAAAGGAATAAGATCATTCAATTTCCCTGTGACTGGTAGATCTTTTTGGATTAAAAAAGATAAACTAATCTTTCTTTAAGATGATGAAGGAAATAATTTGTACTCTGTTTACTGCACTACGTAATTTATTTAGTCAATTACTTTTTAAAGAGATTTAAATCTTTTTTTTTTTAGGTGTGATGAAAAAGTAATATTTCAGAGTTTTAATCTATTTTGATTTAAAATTTTTAATAGATACAAGAAGGGTCTTATAATGAGGGAATCCCAAGGTATGTATGCACAGATTGTCCAAAAATAAGTTATTGTACTTTTTGCTATGGGAAGCTAAATAGAATGAAAAATTTTATAAACTCTTTCTCCCAAACAGATAAAAAAAATTCAGAGATTTCGAAGATTTTTTACTTGGAATTTCCTCACATGAAACACTACATCGCTAAACAAAAAAACATAGATGTTTTCCAAAGATTCAGCATAACCAATGCGCACAGCCTTGAGCATTCTCTTTACAACGCTCTCAAAATCTACGAGGAAAGACCATTATTCGGATATCCTCACAGAGACAAAGAGGGGAATATAAAATTCGAGTTTGATTGGACTTATGGGAAAGTTTTGGAACATTCTCTCAAACTTTCTAATTCTACCAGAATCTTATTTGATAAACTATCCATAGAAAAAGAAAAATTTGTGGCGGTTTGCTCCGAGAACAGGGTTGAGTGGATGGTGTGTGAATTTTCTTGCGTGTTTAATAACTTTCCAGTTGTAGGTATAAATTCTGATTGGACAGTAGAAAACACTTCTCTATTTTTCAGGGATACGAACATCAGATGTATCGTTTGTGATTCCAAACATCTAGATAAAATGAAAAATATCCGCCATTTTTGTCTCCAAAATTATCAGTTTGAGATAAATTATCTCATCTGTATGGACCCTGTTTCCCAAAACGATAAAGACATTTTTTATCTTTATGATTTAATTAAAGAAAACGAATTAGAATTTTCTAAAGCCAACTCGGGTATTAGTTTTAACACAGAGGTGAAAGAAAACGAGACAAAGATAGATCTTTCTTTGTTGAAAAGTATTTACACTTTGATTTTTTCATCTGGGTCCACTGGCAAGCCAAAGTCTATCATCAAGTCTTGTGGGATATGGAAGAAAGATCATGTGGATGAATGCATTTTCGTCACTCCTTATATCACTGCTTCTTGTTTATTTTTATTTTTATTTTTTATTTCTATTTTTATTTTATATTTTTATTTTTTTTTTATTTTTATTTTTATTTTTATTTTTATTTTTATTTTTTTTTAATTTTTATTTTTATTTTTTTTTTATTTTTATTATTATTTTTATTTTTATTTTTATTTTTATTTTTATTTTATTATTTTTATTTTTATTATTTTTTATTTTATACTTTTTTATTTTTATTTTTATTTTTATTTTTATTTTTACTTTTACTTTTACTTTTATTATTATTTTTATTTAATTATTTTTATTTTTATTTATTTTTTATTTATTTTATTTTTTATTTTATTTTCTTTTTTATTTTATTGATAGATCTTCCCTTGGCTCATGGATTTGATAGAGGACAAATATGGTATTTTATACAAAAATTTTTTTTCAAAGAAAAAAATAATAATTTAAAAAATTATCAAGGACGACTTTATCTAATGGTGGGAGAATAGGTATTCTTGAAATAAATAGTTTCTCACTTTATTAACATCATTATCACCATTTTTTGATAGGTTTTATTTCTCCTCTTTATGACTTTTATGAACAGATAAGTGTTCTTTCTCCGACTTTTTTCTCTGCATTTCCACATACATGGAACGATCTTTATTTTGACTACGAAAATCAACTTGAAAAAGAACACAATGAAGAAAATCTAAAAGAAATATTTAAAAAGAAATTAGGAAATAATTTAGTCCAAATTATAACAGGTTATCCAAAAAATTTAAACACTTAACAATTTAAATGCTTTTTTTAGGAGGTGCTTCAATTAGTGACACTGTACATAATATTAAACATTAATTTAGAAAATTCATTCTCTTCTAAAATTTTAGGTTTTAAATTGGATGAAAGATACTTTTAAAGTTCCTTTAACAAATTCTTATGGATGCACGGGTATAACCTATTGCTCTTAATCTAACAGTGTTTTATTTTTTTTTTATTTTTAAAAAAAGAGGTTCCTGGTAAAAAGAAATTTTTTATTTTAATTTTCTTTTGCTAATCTTCTATCAAAAAAAAAAAAAAAAGGAATTTCTTCTAATGGAAAAGTCAAAAATTCAATGAAAGTTTATTTAAAGGAGATTAAAGAAGAATACTTACAAGAAGATACAACCATCAAAAAAGGAATCATTTTTGTGAAAGATGAGATAATGTTCGGCGGATATTACAATGACGAAAAAGCCACAAAGGAGTGTTTCACTGAGGATGGTTATTTCAATACCGGGGATATTGGTATTTTAGATAAAGATAACAACTTGAAAATAATCGGAAGATCTAAACATATCATTGAGTTGTAAAAATTGTTTTTGTTTTAATTAAAAGTTAACATATTTCATTATCTTTTTTAGATACAATGATCAAGTAAAAAAAAAAAAAACTTTAATTCATTCCTTTTTTTTTTTTAATCATTTAATCATTGTAAATCTAGGTATTTGGATCTTCTGTTTATGTATACCCTACTCATTTGGAAACTATTTATGTTTCAAGTAAATATGTTTCAAATATAATGATAGGTAAAAAATTTTTTATTTTTCTCTTTGTTTCATAAAATTTTTTTTTGTTTCAAAATTTTTTTTTGTTGTAGTTGGAAGTAGAGAAGAGAAATTTGTTATTGCTGTTGTTTTACCTTCCAAACAATTTGTTAATGAAGAAACTACTCTTGAAGACTTACATTTAATTGCAAATAAAGAGAATCTTCCTTTTTATTGTTTACCTCCAGCTCTTATTGTAGAAAAAGAAGTGGGTATGTTGATTTTAATTAAAGTTTTACTTTTTAGTTTTTTTTTTATGTAAAAAAGTATGGGATTCTGAGAATGGTTTCCTCACTTCGACTAATAAATTGAAGCGTGAATTTGCTTTGGAATATTACAAGATTTTCATCGAAAGAATTTATTCTAAATTGAATAAAAAGAATTGAATTAAATATATCAAATTATTGACAATGAATCAATCCAAATTCTTATATTCTTTTTTTCTCTTTTTGAAATTAAAAAAATATATAAATTATAAAATAAAAAAAAGGAAAATATCAAATCCCAGCAGTATTCTTTTAACACTTTAAATCAATAAAATGACTGATAAACAAAATGAAATTGGTTATGTACATAGACATCCAAAACAATTAGATACCTTGGCTACCAAATTGGATGGTGTTGAGACTTTATTCGAATTGTTTTTGAGATCAGTTGATAAGTAAAAAGCTCAAAAAAATAAGAAAAATTGGAAAATATTTTATTTATATTAACATTATCTCATTTCATCCTCTGATTTTTAAAAATTTATTTTTTACAAACGATTTTATATTTTTTTTCCAAAAGATATTCTCATAGACCAATTGTGGGTGCTAGAAAGAAATTGTCAAACGGAAAGTTTGGAGGATATTCATTCATCTCCTACAGAGAGTTTAACGATAAAGTGAAGGATTTTTCATCAGGATTAAAGCAATTGAATATGAAAAGGGTTTGAAAAAAAAAACTTTATTTTATAAACAAATATTTAAAATCAACATCATTTCAATGAATTCCTTAAAAATATTAAATATTCAGATTGATATTTGAATATCTTTGAAATAAACATTTATAATTTACCTATAAAAAACCAATTCATTCAACTTTATTTCTGCGAAATTCACATTTTATTAATTTTTTTTTTTACATTCTCAATTAAAAAAAAAAAATAAGAACGATAAATTAGGATTCTATTCAATCAACAGAGAAGAAGCATTAGTAACAGAAGTGAGCGGGTGGAGCCAAACATTAACAACAGTCTTTCTCTACGACACTTTAGGACCGGATTCCCTCGAATACATCATAAACCACGCAGAGGTGAGCGTGTTGATTGCTTCTGTCGACAAGATCAACAAAATATTGTCCGTTGCTAATAAGTGTCCTACTTTGAAAACCATCATCGCTTTGCCTGATAGCAATAAACAAGAATTTACAAACAATACCAGCGTCAAAATTATTGATTACAACACTGTTTTGGATTTGGTAAAAAAAAAAACAAAAATTTTTTTTCAATAGTTTGAGTAGAATACTAACTTGTTGAATTCTAGTTTCAATTTTTAAAATATTAATTTATTTTTTTATTTTCTAGGGAAGAAAGTCTCCTCATCAACCTGACAGACCTTCCCCCAACGATCTTTCTACCATTTTATACACAAGTGGAACTACTGGTTAAATTTTTTTTTAATTTTTTTGTTGATTTTATTTTTTTATTTTTTATTTAATTATAATTTATTTTTACATTTTTTAACTTTTATTTTTAGGTGTTCCAAAAGGAGTAGTTGTTCAACACAGAAACATGATTGCAGGAGTTGCAGGGGCTTCCATTGCGTTGCCTTTGTTAGAGGATGACATTTACTTTTCCTACCTTCCAATGGCTCACGTTTACGAGAAACTCTGCCAAGCTTCTGGTCTTTTGGCAGGTTGATTCTTTTTAAACTCTCTTTCATTCAAATTTTTATTTTATTTATTTGATTTTTTCTAAAATGACAGGTGCTTCATTGGGATTCTACCAAGGTATATTTTCAATTTTTTTGTTTTTCATTTTCATTAATCTTTTTTTTTTTTTTATTTTTTTACAGTTTCATCAATTTTTTAATTATTATTCTAAAGAATTTTTTTATTCAATTTTAATTTGTTTATTATTATTTCCGAATAAATATTTTTGAAATTTAATGTTATTTTGTCTAATTTTTAAATTAATTTTTTTTTAATTAAAAAAAAAGGTGACACAACAAAACTCGTAGAAGACGTAGAAGAACTCAAACCAACAATCTTCGCAGGAGTGCCAAGAGTGTACCAAAGAATCTACGACAGAATCATGCAACAAGTCTCCGAGTCGCCATGGCACCGTAGAAAACTCTTCGAGTACGCCTTCTCCGTCAAATCTGAGGCTCTCAAAAAGAGAGAACCCACTCCTTACTTGGACTCCCTCGTTTTCAGCAAGATCAAAGCCAAGTTGGGAGGCAGAGTTCGTGTTTTGGTTTCTGGCAGTGCTCCTTTGGGTTCCACTCTTCATGAATTTTTGGAGGTTTGTTTTTGCGCTCCTGTCATTCAAGGTATAAAATTTTGTTTTTTTTTTTCCTTTTTTTTTTTTCTTTTTTTTCCTTTTTTTATTGATTTACTTGGTTGATTTTTAATTATTTTTCATTTTTATTTTTATTTTTTAAAATAAATTTTCTCATTTGTATCTTTCTAAAATTTTTTCCTTATTTATTTTTTATTATTTTTTTTGTCATTTTTTAATCATTTTTTATTTTATCATTTAAATAATTTTAATTTCATTAATTTATTTTATTTTATTTTATTTTATTTTATTTTTTCGATAGGATATGGAATGTCAGAGACAATGGGAGCAGGAACCATCTCAGACACTTCATTGTGGTGGAACGCAAGAGGACACGTGGGTTACCCTTCTCCTTGCACAGAGGTCAGACTCGAAAGCGTTTCCGAAATGAACTACCGTGTCACCGACCAACCTCTTCCAAGAGGTGAGATATGTTTGAGAGGTGATAACATTTTCACTGGATATTACAAAATGCCTGAACAAACGTAATTATTTTATTTTATTTTATTTTAATTTGCATTTCTTTTTTTTTTGAATTTAATTTTAATATATTTTTTGTCTTTTAATTTCTTACTTGAAATATTTTTAAATTTTTACTGATTTTTATTTTAGCAAAGAAACTTTCACTAGTGACGGTTTTTTGAGAACTGGTGATATTGGACAATGGAATCCCGATGGAACTTTACAAATCATTGACAGAAAAAAAAACATTTTCAAGTAAAAAAAAAATTTTTATTTATTAAAAAAAACTTTATTGTTTTATTTTTTAAATTGGAAATTTTTTAAATCATAATCATTTATAATGATCATTTTTTTTTGACAAGACTTTCACAAGGAGAATATGTTGCTGCAGAAAAGTTGGAGGGAGTTTACATTAGAAGCAAATATGTCGCTCAAATTTGGATTTATGGAGACAGCTTCAGAAATTGGTTGGTTGCTATTATTGTACCTGACAAAGAAGTAGTCATTCCATGGGTAAAAAAAAAATATAATTATTCATTTTTCTTCATTAAATTCTATTTTTATTAATTTATTGTTCATTAAATTTTTAATTTTTATTATTCAATATCTTTGTTGAAAACAATTTTCAATTCAATTTTTTTTTTTATAAAAAATAAAAAAAGGCAAAAAAAAATTTGGGATTGACTGATTTCCCACAAATTTGTAAACATGCAGACCTCAACAAACTCATATTAAGTGATTTTGTTCAATATGAGAATGAAGCCAAGTTACAAGGATTTGAAAAGATCAAAAAAATTTTTCTTTCTCCTGAGGAGTTCACCCCTGACAACGAATTGGTCACCCCTACCATGAAGTTGAAACGTCCTCAACTTCTTTCTAAATTTAAATCTGTTATTGATGATTTGTATAAGGAGGATTCTGATAACAGTGGCAAGAAAATTGGATCCAAGCTTTAAGTTTTTTTTTCAATGCCAATTTAATTTATATTTCTATTAAATTACATATTTTTAACGTATACTAAAGTATTTTCATATTTGACTCACACATATGTTAAATATTCAAATTCCGTTCTCAAGATAAAAAAAATTTTATTTAAATAGACCGTTCACTTTAAAACCATAAAATGATCCCAAAACCTTAATATTTCGAAAGAAAACAATTGTGGATTTTTATATTTGGAGAAAATGTAAAGAAATTTCTCTTGAAATCTCCATACCAAAATGCATAATTCACTTTTCACACCCAAGAAAATAATCCAAAACATTGAATGAAAATTTATTAAACACTAATCTATTTTTTAAATCGAGGAAAATAGGGAAATAAACAATTTAAATATATTTTTATTTATTTTTATTTTTCTTAATAATTTTTTTCAGACTTTGAGAATTGGTTTTTTGACAAAACGAAATCTAAATTTGAAATAGATTGGAGAAATTTTAAAAAGTTAAATCACTTCCTCCGAAACTAGATTCAAAAAGAAGCAAATATAGTAAAATAAAGTTTTGGGATTCAATTAAAATAAATTCAATTTTCAAAAATAATGCTTTATCTTTCTTACTTTAGTTATTTTTAAACATCAAGTTACAATGATTCGGAAATTGGACTCATAAAACAAAAAAATTATAATTTTCATTGCACACAACCAAATTAAATTAATAATTAAATAAAATAAAATTAAAATTAAAAATTTTTTGTTAGAGGAAGAAAGAAAATGAAGTTTGTCACGTTATATCTCTTCTTATATTCTATCATTTTTTTCTCATCTTCATCCTCTCAACTCATTGTTAATCTCTTAACACCCACAGCAGATTTGACAAATAATTTATTAGATATATTGGGAACACTATTAATCAATCTGAGTGGTGGAACAGTGAATTTATTTGTAAGATCAGATCTTCAAATATTGTCAAGTTTATCGATTTGCAACAATTGTATTTTAAATTTTGTGAATGGAACAACTTTGACAACTGGGAATATAATATTTGGGAGCAATACGGTATTGAACCTTCAAAATACAAATAATTTGATCGCAGATTCGATCACAACAACCGGGAACTTCCTGCTTAAAGTTGCAAATGATGTAAATTTAAATGTTCCTCTTATATTTGGATCTGGATCAATACAATTACAATTGCCATTCGTAAGAGAAAAAAAAAAATACTTTCTTTTCATAGATTTTAATTTCACAGAAAAATAAATATAATTAATTTATCTTTTATATTTGAGGATCTTACAACATTTATAATTTTTATAAACAGAATCTAAATTTAAGCTCCACATTGACGTGTAATGGATGCTCCGTGACATCATCTGGGAACGGGGCATTAAATTTTTTGTCGAATATGATTTTGAATTGTGTATCAGGAACATGCCCATCCTTTGTATGCAATACAACACAACAATTATACATCATAAATTCAATTATATCAACAACATCATCTGGATTGAATAGTATTGGGATATATTGCCCATCAAAATACATGAATGGTGCAACTATAAACTCAAATATAGAAATGGTTCATTATGGTCCATCCACAGTCACAAATTTGAATCTGAATGGAAATTTTTTGATGAATGGAACATCAAGCCTTGTGATTGGAGGAATTTTATCTGGTGTGGGTAAAATCTCAACATCTGCAGCTGTCATTACAGGATCAATATCCATCAATGGAAATGCTCAGATAGATTCTGCTCTGAGTGTCACTAATTCAAGTATTTCTGCAAGTTCTTTGGTGTTCAATAATAATTTGTTAAAGATAACTTCTTCAATTAATTCCGTCGGTACTTTTTTTGCTGGATCTTCTTTGAGTTCCTCTGGTTCCCTTACATTGAATGGATCTCTCAGTTTTAATGGTGAATCCTTTTTGAATGGATTTCTCAATAACACTGGAACACTCAACATTCAAACAGGACTCTTCAGTGTTTTAGGGAGTGCTTTCTCTTCAAACAATCTAACTGTATCCTTTTCTTCGTCTCCAAACTTATTTCAGGCGATTGGACTTAATGTTAACAGCGGAAGTCTCATTGTTTCACCTTCTCTTGTTAACTTGACTTCAATTGATTCTTCAACAACCGCAAATTTTTTGAAGATGAATGTTCCATCTTTTCTTTCATTTCAAACTGGTTTGAATGTTTTGGGATCATTTCTTCTCAACCAAAACAGTTTTACAACATTGGGAGACACCATATTGGATGGAACCATCTCATCAAGTTTTTTGAATTTGAATGGATATTCAATGAATGGAACAGGATCAATAACAAACTCAAAAGTTTCTTTGAATGGAATATTTTCATCAATTGGATTGTATTTAACTTCAACTTTAGAATCAAATGGAACATTTCAATCGAGTGGGTCTTTGAATTTCAATAACGAATCTATTTCTACTGGTAATTTTCTTTCAAGTGGAACACTCAACATTCAAACAGGTTTGTTCAGTGTTGTAGGATCTTTGTCAGCTGCAAGCAATCTCACTGTATCATTTCCTTCATCTCCAAACTTGTTCCAAGCCACTGGAGGACTCAATTTGAATAGCGGAATTCTCAATATTTCACCTTCTCTTGTTAATTTGACTTCTTTAAATTCTCTTTCAACAATATCTTCTCTAAAAATGAACGTTCCATCTTTTCTTTCATTTCAAACTGGTTTGAATGTTTTGGGATCATTTCTTCTCAACCAAAACAGTTTTACAACATTGGGAGACACCATATTGGATGGAACCATCTCATCAAGTTTTTTGAATTTGAATGGATATTCAATGAATGGAACAGGATCAATAACAAACTCAAAAGTTTCTTTGAATGGAATATTTTCATCAATTGGATTGTATTTAACTTCAACTTTAGAATCAAATGGAACATTTCAATCGAGTGGGTCTTTGAATTTCAATAACGAATCTATTTCTACTGGTAATTTTCTTTCAAGTGGAACACTCAACATTCAAACAGGTTTGTTCAGTGTTGTAGGATCTTTGTCAGCTGCAAGCAATCTCACTGTATCATTTCCTTCATCTCCAAACTTGTTCCAAGCCACTGGAGGACTCAATTTGAATAGCGGAATTCTCAATATTTCACCTTCTCTTGTTAATTTGACTTCTTTAAATTCTCTTTCAACAATATCTTCTCTAAAAATGAACGTTCCGTCTTTTCTTTCATTTCAAACAGATTTGAATGTTTTGGGATCATTTCTTCTCAATCAAGAAAGTTTTACAACATCTGGAAATACTAGTTTGATTGGAACCATTTCATCAACAATTTTAAGATTGGATGGATACTTGATGAACGGAACAGGATCAATAACAAACTCTCAAATCTCATTTGATGGAATCTTCTCATCAAATTTGTTGACTAATACTCTTTCAAACTTGTTTTTGAACAGTTCTGTTTCTTCAAATGGAAATTTTTTGGCATCAACATCAAATGTTTTATCAAACGGAATCCTTCAGTTGGATGGATTGTTGAATTTTAAAAATGAAACTATCTTGAATGGAATTCTTACCAATGGTGATCTCAGCATTCAAACAGGTTTTTTCAGTATTTTGGGATCTCTTAGTTCTGATAATCTCACTGTATCATTTTCTTCATCTCCAAACTTGTTCCAAGCTCTTGGAGGACTTAATTTGAACAACGGAATTCTCAATATTTTACCTTCTCTTGTTAATTTGACTTCTTTAAATTCTCTTTCAACAATATCTTCTCTAAAAATGAACGTTCCGTCTTTTC
>JAMYWO010000398.1:0-30000 GCA_024220525.1 Cochliopodium minus | reverse complement strand
AGTATTTACTTTTTTGTTTTTCATTATTTTTTTTTCTCAATTATTTTCTTTTAATTATTTTTTTTTTAATTATTTTTTTTAAATTTTAAATTTATTTCTTTTTTTTTTTATTGCAGAATTTTTTCTCGTTTGTTTATAGAATTGGAAAGATAGGTGTGGTGGTAATATTGACATTCGCTTTGTGTTGGTACCCCTTTCTCTCTTCAATAGAATCGACATTGCAGGTGTTGCACAGGGTGTTTCCCTTTTCTAGGGGCCTCTTTGAAGACAAGGTCGCCAATTTTTGGTGTTCCGCTTCTCTGTTTGTCAAATTCAATCTTTTTTATTCTCCTCCAACCCTCGTTCGTTTAAGGTAAAAAAAATTAAAAAATAAAAAAACAATAATAAAATTTAAATGTTAAAAAGTCATTATTATTTGAAATAACTTTTTTTTTGTAGTACATTGATCACAGCGGGATCATTTTTGTTTTCCTGTGTCCACCTTCTTTTCAGGCCCAACAAAAGAAACTTTTTGTTCAGCTTGTTCATCTGTTCCCTCTCTTTTTTCATGTTCTCCTTTCAAGTTCACGAAAAATCAATATTATTGCCTTTGATCCCTTTTGTTTGCTTGTTCCCCATTTTGCCTTTTGAAGTCATTTTTTTTTTATTTTTTTCAAATTTATTATAATTTTTTTAGGCTTTCTGGTTTTCCATTGTAGCCACTTTCTCTGTTTATCCCCTCGTCAAAAAAGATGATTTGTATGTTCCTTACATTGCTTTGATGCTAATTTACCTTGCTCTCATGGATTTCCCAAAAACCATTTTTCGTCTAAAAAATTTCTTTTTTTATGTAAATTTTGTTTAAAGCCTTTGAATTAAGATTCATTTATTTATTTTTCTAAAGATATCGATTTCTGGGATGGTTTTGATTCATATGGTGGATATCTTTTTTGTACCTCCAACGAGATACCCTGACATTATCACAATGATGTTCACTGTTTATTCTTTCTTACACTTTTTCTCTTCTTTTATTTATATTTATTTTTTACAATTTAACATTATCTCTCTTGGATCAACAAGAGATGTGAAACAAAAACAGAACTAATTAAAATTAACATTAAAATCATTGTTTTCTTTTGAGATCATTTTAATTTTTTAGAGGTAATAAACATAAGCGAGAAATAAAATAAATATGAAAAGGAGGAAATTTGTAAAAATGGAAAATGTTAGATATCCTTTCATATTGGTGCCTATTCGAAATAAAATATTAAATGAATAAATTATAATTTTAAAATTAATTTTACTTTTTGGAATATTTTGAGATTCAGGTAAAGGAGATTGAATATTTTGCGGTTCAGGTAAAGGAGTATTATTTGCATTATTGTCTCCTTCTCCACTTGATTTGTCATCTTCATCACTGATACTGTTTTTGCCATTCTCAGTTTGTTGTTGAACCAACTGTGTGAGCTGTTTAAGCTGTTTTTTTGTGTCAACAAGTTGTTTATAAAGAGATGAGGAGGATTTCTTTTTTTTTTTACTGGGAGATGAACTTATTGGCCTTTTAAAGTAATAAAAATGTCAGTATCATCTGTAATAAAAATCAAAAAATATTACTTGGAAGATTTAACTCGGGCAGGTGCTTCTAATAACACTTCTTCCTCTTCTTGTGGTTGAATTTGATCTTTGGGCTTGGTTTCAAATTTTTGAGAATCCGTCTTGCTGGGAGATTTCCTGAAAGCATCTTTAGAAAAAGAGAAATCTTTCACATCTTTGAGATTGTTGAAACTTTTATTATGTTCTTTAACAAATGTTTCTATGTTAGAATCATCCTTCGTCATATTTTCTGAATCCCTTTAAAATAAAATACAAATATTATAAAAATAAAGAATTAAAATAAAGGAAATAAATTTTAAAATAAATTATTTTACAAACTTTTTTTAACCGTGGAATTTGCAGAAGGATGGTACGAAAGTGTCTTTAATGTTTTTTTTGAAACTGTTTTCTTCTTTCTCAAAGATAATTTCTTTTTGGGAGAACTTTTTACAGGTGAATTTTCACTTTTGGAAAAAAAATGTAAAAAAAAAAATTTTTTAAAAAAAATAATTTACGATTGGGCCTTGGGCATTGGTGGTGAGGATTCTGTTTGAAAAAATTGATTTCTAATATTTTCAAAATCCTCTTGAGATTCTTTGTCTTCTAAAGAGAACCATTCCAGGATTGCCCCCGCTCCTTCTTTTTCCACCATTGATGGGGGTGGATTTGTGAAGTTATTTACTTTTAAAATTTAATTCAATTCAATTTATTATTTTTTAATTAATTTTATATGAATTAAATCTTAAATCATTGATTAGTTTATCCAATTTTCATACCTTGTATCGTCAATCTTTTTAGATTGATAAGAGATTGAAGATTTGGCAATGTGGTCAAATTATTATTATGCAATAATAATTCAGTTAATTTCACCAATTCTCCTAATGATCTTGGTATTTTTTCTATTTTGTTATCATTCAGCCATAATCTGATTGAAAAAAAGATTTCAACTTAATAATATTATGTATTGAATAATAAAAGATATACATTTCTAAATTCTTCAAATTTTTAATTTCTTTGGGAATCTCCACTATTTGATTGTCGTTCAGAAATAATCTTGTTTCATCCATAACAAATTAATTATTTAAAATTTTAAATAGAGTATTATATTTTACCTAACGAGATTATTCATACTGAAAATTGAGGTGGGTATCTCTTTCAGTCTCTTGTGGGTATGAGTAAGCTCAACCTCTCCATTCATACTTTATAAATAAAGATAAAATTAAATATGGAACGTTATTCGATTTTATCCATCACATCGATGTTTTAATGAGATTTTACCTTTCATCATTCTCCCTTATTCCATCATTTATAAAAGATATTTTCGAGTTCATTTTTTTTTTTTTTATTATTATAAAATGTTCTTATTAATTAATTCAATAATTTCATCAATAAAAAAGATATAATTGCTCACAATTTTTGAAAGTGTTTATCAAAAGGAAAAAGGATAGGATTTGTTTTGGTGAATGTTTGTTTTTTTTTTTAATCAGATCTTTAAATCTTAATATTATATATTTTTTTACAATAAAATAATAAAGGGGTTTTGTTATTGTTTTATAATTATAACGAAAACAAAGTTTTTTTTTCTAGATTAAACACATTTTCTTCTTTGTTTTGGTAGAATTTAAATCAAGAGAGGAAGATTTGATGGTTTTTTCGCCAGTTTTGAGAATTTCTTGGGTTAATTGTGTGAATGCTTTTTCGACGTTGATGGTTTGTTTAGCGGAAACTTCGAGAAATTTCGCACCATGGCTCAATGCAAATTCTTCAGCTTCTTTGGTGCTTACTTTGCGATCATTTTCAATATCACATTTATTCCCCAAGACCATTATTTTTAAATCTTTATTTCCCGAATATTTATCAATCTCATTTTTCCACAATGATAATTTTGTGAAACTATCTCTGCTTGTGATATCATAAACCAAAATGATTCCTAAATTTTAATTGTATAAGAGTTTTAAAATGAAATAATTATGTAGGAAGTGAATTATTATCGAGAAATGATAAATAAATATCTATATCGAGAAAGAACAAATTGATTGATTGAAAATTTTGTTTGAAAAATAATTTAATATTTGTGTTGGATTTGATTCAATAATTCATTATTTTAAAAATTTTTATTTACCTGCAGCACCTCTGTAATATGATGCAGTTATTGTTTGAAAGCGCTTTTATAAAATTTTGTTAATAGGGGTTTTTCAATTATTTGAAATGTTTATTATGGAATATAATTCGAATGATGTTTGTACCTCTTGTCCTGCTGTATCCCAGCACTATTTCAAATATTATATTGAATTAAAAAGTTTTTTTTTGCAAGGGATATAATTATATTTTACCTCCAATTTTATCCTTTTGGAATTAACTTCTATTAATTTTGTTTTAAAATCTACTCCAATCTTTTAAATTAATTCATTTCAATTAAAAAATAGAACTATTAATTTAAAAAAATAATTTTACAGTTGATATATAACTATCTGTGTAACTTCCCTCAGTATATCTCAAAAGAAGGCAACTTTTTCCCACACCACTATCTCCTAATGAATAAAAATATTCATTTTTTAGTATTCGTTTTCCATATTCAAAATTTATGCCAAAAATTTCAAACCAATTAATAATATTTTGAATAATTCGTCATACGAGTCTGACATATGTTTTTAGGATTGATTATCTTTATATATTCCAAATGGGAGAGATTTTTTTTATATTTTTAAACGTCAATTAATAAAAAAAATAAAAAGAGTATTGTTAAATTTGTTAGAATTTCCTCATTATCAAGTTCTATCCTTAAATTATTTCTTTGTAATTCAAATATCATTTATCAATTTAATGAATAACCCTTTTTCAATCAAATGATTTTTCACAACAAGAAAAGAATAAATATTAAAAAAAATTAAAAATTGAAGATGAAGAGTTTATTTAAATCAATATTGGGGAAGAGTAAATGGTCAGATATTTGGACTATAGATCATATCAGAAGATCTATGAATCCACAAGATTTATTTTTATTCAAATTTGATAATCAAAAAAGCATAGAAAGATTCAAATTAATGGTTGATGCTGACATAGGAGGAAAATCAATGGCAAAATGGAGATACAATGATAAAGAAAAATGTGGAGAATTCGATGGAGAAATAAATATTGAAACAAGTGGCAAAATGCTTAGAAGTGGATATGCTGCAATAGTGAGCAAAGATTCCGAAACATGGAATTTAGAAGAATTTGATGGTTTAGAATTTAGAATAAGATGTGCTGGAGATAATCAAATATATGTTTCGAACATGAGATGTGAGAGTGCACAACCTTCTGATTTATTTCAAGCATTCATCACAACGGATAAGGCAAAATATTTGTTGCAAAAACAGAAAAGAAGAAGGATATTCAGTGAAGAAAGAGTGGAACAAATAAGCGAAGAAGAGATGAGGGCTTTTGATCCTTTCGAATTGCCCAAGAAAGAGGGAGATGGGAAAAAAGAAAATAAACAAGAGGAAGATCAAGAAGATGATCTTCAAGAAGATATCAAAGAAGAAAAGAGGGAAGATGAAAATTTAAAAGCATTCGATCCTTTTGAATTTCCTCAAGAGAAGAAAACCGATGAAGAATCACAAAATAATTCAGAAAATGATGAAAAACAAGAAAAACAAGAAGAACAAACAAATAGCGAACTATCTTCGATCCCAATGGAAGATAAACAATGGTATGATGTCATTGTTCCTTTTAATGATTTCATTTTTACCCAAGATGGTGGTTATATGGTAGAAGAAGATGTTGTCCCGCAGATACACAAGGTATATTCTTTTGGAATTTTGATGGCCCAAAGAAAAACTGGAAATTTTCTTTTTCAAATCCAACACATAAAAGCAGTGAATTCTAAATTGAACAAAAATAATAGATTCACTGCTTTGTAAATTTAGAACTTTTTTTCATTAATTTATTAAACCTTTGCCAACCCATTAATGGATCCCATCCCTCTTCATTTTATTTTTATTTATTTACATCAAAAAAAAAAAAAAATGATTGAAAAATCAAAACTGGTTGAGAAAATTGTTTTGAAAAATAAGAGAACTTTGAGATTGGACATTTTTCCATTTATCTTGATTTATTTGGGCCTCTCTTACTATGCTTCTCAAATGGAGAATTCATATTATTTTCTTACCCTAATCATTCCTTTATTTTTCCATATTTTGACATTCCTTGGGAGATATTGGAGTGCCTACATTGATTCTTTCATGATTTATTCAAATGTATTCACTTTATTAATCAGCAAAATTATTACTCATTTTCTTTAAAAAAAAAATTAACACTCAGGCATCCAAAATAGAATATGCTAGCCATGTATTTGTCATTCCACATCAATATAAAGGAGATCCAACTATCACCAATATTTTTAAACAAGTAATTATCATAAATTATTCTTGTTTATTTGTTTTCTAACCTCTATTGAATAGAATGACAAATACATCTTTGAATTCCAAAGAAGAAAATTTTATTTTGACAATGAAGCTCAAATATTCAAGAAGACAGAGTTTCTTTTGAGTGAACAAATCAAATTCTATCAAAATGCAACAGGGATCGTCACAGAAGAATATTTGAAATCAAAAAATAAAGAAATCACGGACAAAATAATCACCTTTGAACAAAGCAAGAATAAATGGGGAACTAACAACACTGATATTCCAGAGCCAACATTTAAAGAACTCTTTATTGAACAAGCATTAGCCCCTTTATTCATTTTTCAAATCTTCTGTGTTTTATTATGGATGTTGGTAAGAAGATCATTCAAAAATCCAGTTCATCAACATTTTTAATTCAATTTTTATCTTTCAACAGGATGAATATTGGTATTACAGCTTGTTGACCTTTGTGATGTTGATCATCTTCGAATCCACCCTCGTAAAAAAGAGAATCACCAACATCAAAAAGCTCAGAGAGATGCTTCCTTCCTCCTCCAGCAAGTACAGGGTGTACAGAAATGGACAATGGCAAAAGATAAGCAGATCAGACATGGTGGTGGGAGATATCTGCGAAATGAAAATGAAAAGAAAAAAAAACGAGAAAAAAAGAGACACCATCTCCCCTTGTGATATGATCCTACTCTCTGGTAATTGTGTCATCAATGAATCCATTTTGACAGGAGAAAGCACACCTCAAAGAAAGGAGTCTCTTCGTACTCGCAACCCTGATGATGTTTTCGACAGGAAGAAGGATAGACTCTCCATCATTTTTAGTGGAACCAAGTTTATTCAATCTGTTTGTGAGGAGGGAACCAACAAGGCTATTACTGGTTCTAACCAAGGTTTATTTTTTTTTTATTATAAAATTGTATTTTTAAGAATAATAAAATTTTTTCATTAATTAAATCCTTGGTCTGAGAGAAATTAATTTTATTTTCAAAAAAAAAAAAAAAAGAGGTTAAAGGAACAAGCAACCAATCTATACTGGGATACGTAGTGAAAACAGGGTTCAACTCATCACAAGGAAAGTTGATGAAAATGGTGTTTTACAATTCAAAGCAAATGACTGCCAACTCGAAAGAAAGTTTGTTATTCATCCTCTTTTTGCTTCTTTTCGCAATTTTGGCATCGTTTTACGTGTTGGTAGAGGGTTTGAAGGATTTAACAAGAAGCAGATACAAACTCTTTTTAAATTGTGTCATGATCATCACTTCTGTTGTCCCTCCTGAATTGCCCATTCAGCTTTCCCTCGCTGTTCAAAATTCTCTCATTGAGTTGCAAAAGTTAAGTGTCTTTTGTACTGGTAAAAAAAAAAATTTGAAAAAATTATATCAAAATTTCTCCTATTAACATTTTATATGGCTTTATAACTTCAAACTTTCTCTTCCAAAAGCATGAGATTAAATAATAAATATATGCAAAATTAATTATTTAATGAAAAATATCTTTGATTAAATTTGAATGAGATGATTGGTTTTATTCTCGAAAAAAAATTTCAATTTATCATTTGATCATTATTTTTGATGTGAGTTTGAATATAAAAAAATTTATAAATTCTATTTTGAATCATTATTATAAAAATATAGAACCATTCCGCATTCCATTCGCAGGGAAAATAACGAGCTGTTGTTTCGACAAAACAGGAACCTTGACCTCAGACCAGCTGATACTGGAAGGACTCATCCTCCCCAACGCTCCCAAAGAGATTGTAAGCAACTTGAACATCATAGAGAAAAGCAAGGAGGCACAATACGTGATAGGAGGTTGCCATAATTTGATTACTTTCGATTCAAAGTTGCAGGGAGATCCCCTTGAAGTCACTTCTTTGGAGTCTACTAATTGGTCCACCAATGGTGAGTTTAGTTCCAACAAGTCTCGCAAAATTTCCATCACTATGGCCAAGAGATTTCATTTCACTTCTTTCCTGAAGAGAATGACCACTATTGCAAAGTTTATACTTTTTTTATTGTTTCTAACATTATTTCTATTATTGTTTCTTTTATTTCTTTTTTTTTTTTGATTTTTTTTCAGAATTTCTTTTGATTATTTTTTTTTTTCTTTTGAAAATACAATTCCAGTTTTATTGTCACCTTTTTTATTTTGAAACGTTGATTTTTTAATCATTTTTAATAATTTATAAAATATGAAAACTTTGTTTTATCATAATTCAAAAAGTTTTAATTATTTAATTTATTTTTAAAAAGAGTATCGACGTCACCAGAGAATGAAGCATACGTATTGACAAAGGGAGCAGCAGAAACGATTTTCAACCACTTGGATGCAGAAAAGAGACCCAGCAACTACAAGACCACTTATGAATCTTGGAGTATGAAAGGTTACCGTGTCATTTCTCTTGCTTACAAAACCATCACCTTCAAGAGCTTGAATGAACTCAAGGGTAAAAAAATTTAAAATTTAAAAAATTCAAAAAAAAATTCGAAAAAATTAAAATTATAAAAACTGTTGCTTAATAATTTTATAAAAAAAAGATTTGAGCAGAGAAGAAGCAGAAAAAGATTTGATATTTGCTGGTTTTTTGATATTTAGTTGTCCCATTAAGAAATCCTCTCTTCCTACACTTCAGGAACTTTCCTCTTCTTCCCACAAGAACGTGATGATCACTGGTGACAATGAATTGACTGCCATTCAAGTCGCCAAACAACTAGAGATCCTCCCTTTCAAGAACGTCCTCCTATTGAAGCCAAATTCTTTTGAGGTAAAATAAAATATAAAAATGAAAATTATTAACATTTAAAGAAAGATTGGATTTTACGTTAATTATTGATTCTTTTACATTAATTTTTCGTTATGATTAAAAAAAAAAGAATAATGACACATGGAAATGGGAAGATTTGGGAGGAAGCACAAAACAAAACTGCTACGACTCCAAAGAAAAGGATAAAATAAAGAAATTGTGTGAAGATTATGGGTTGTGTGTTACAGGGGAGGGTTTACAGTACTTGTACATCAACAAATTGCTTCCTCTTTACGTTTCCCACATTCGTGTTTTTGCTCGTTGTTCACCTTTACACAAAGAAATAGTTCTTTCCACTTTGAAAGAAAATGGCGATTTTTGTCTGATGTGTGGTGATGGAACCAATGGTACTTTATTTTTCCTTCAAAAAACTTTTAGTTAAATTTTTAAATTATAATTTTATAATCTTTATTTTACATAAAATTTATTTTGATTTTCTTTTTTTAGATGTGGGAGCATTAAAGCAGTCACATGTGGGAGTTGCACTTCTCAATAACCCTGATGAAGATCTCATAATAAACGAAGAGACCAACGTGCATCCAGAAGCGATCATACACGTTTCATCTACTTCTACTCCCTCTGTCAAAAAGAGATCCACTACCAAACCTTCCAAAAAAGTCAAAAAAAACCCAACTGAACTATTAGCAAAGAAAATCAATGATTTCAAAAATAGTTTTGCTTCAGATGAAGAAGTACCTTTGATCCAAATGGGTATTTTAAATTTAATTTTAATTTATTTAATTCATTTATTTTATTTAATTTAAAAGGTGCTTCTTTTGCTGCTCCTTTCACCACAAAAACAAATCACATCCAACCAATCATAGATTTGGTAAGACAAGGAAGATGCACGTTGGTCACCACTACTCAGATGTTCAAAATTCTTGCTTTGCAATGTTTGGTTACCGCCTACAGTCTATCAGTCCTATTTCTTGATGGAGTAAAATTTGGTGATACGTAAAAAAGAAATATTTTTTCAAAATTTTTGATTTTATTTTAAACAATTTATAAAGACAAATGACTGTCAATGGGATTTTCATTGCGTTGAGCTTTTTATTTATTTCTCGTGCTAAACCACTTCCCCATCTCTCCAAAGAAAAGCCTCCATCTTCTCTCTTCAATCCTTACATGTTCTTTTCTCTGTAAATTCCTTTTTCAAATCTTAAATTTTTTAAAAAATTTAATTATTTTGTTTAAGTTTTGGTCAATTTACTATTCATCTTCTCTCCATGATCTTTGTTGTTAAACATGCTAAAATGTTTGATAATGTCAAATTACCAGTGGAAGAGGTGTTTAAGCCAAATGTATTGAATACTTCTTTGTTTTTATTGACTAATGTAATGCAAATTTCCACTTTTATCACAAATTATCAAGGTAACAGAATTCTGTCAAACTTAATTCAAATTAATTATTCGATTTTATAAAAGGCCATCCTTGGATGCAATCTCTTCGCGAAAATAAACCCCTTTTTTACTTTTTGACTTCTTCGGGTGTCATGACTGTATTGGTTGCTTTGGGTATTTTACCTATGGATTCTATGTTTGAATTGGCCCCTTTGAATCCAAATTTGAGAGGAAAACTCGTTATTGTATTGTTTTTGGATTTTACTTTATCCTATTTATGGGAGTTCATTTCCAAAAAATTATTCAAATGGACTGGATAAATCAGATAATATCATTAAATATTTAACTTCTTATTTCATTTCTTTTGACAATATCATTATTTCCAACTTTTGATTTCAATCAATTTAACTGTTCTATAATTGAAAAGTGAAATAAATTTCTCTTTCATTTTTTTTTTCTTTTATTTTTTTATAAATCGATTCTACTAATTACCATTTGAATAAGATTTTTTATTAAAATTATTTAAAAATATAAATATTAAAAATAATAATTATAAATTATAAAAAAAAATTAAGGATGAAGCTCAATATTGCCTTCCCATCAACTGGTCGCCAAAAAGTCATTGAACTTGAAGATGAAAAGAAAGTGTAAAAAACTATTCCTCAAAATAAAATTAAATGAAAGAGATATTTGAATATGATAAATACATTAAATAGTAATGAGAGCCCCAATTTAAAATATAAAGAACATATTTAAGGATACTTTGTTCTCAATTTCTTCTCACTAAAATTAATTTTATTTTCGGATTTACTCTATTCTAAATTTTTAATTTATTCATTTATATAAACAAAAATATAGCCGTCTCTTTCAAGATAAAAAATTAGCAGAAGAAATTGATGGAAGTCTCCTTGGAGATGAATATAAAGGATATGTATTCAAAATTACTGGTGGAAGTGATAAGGAAGGATTTCCAATGAAACAAGGTGTTTTGACAAGTGATCGTATCAGATTGTTTCTCACTGAAGGAACCACTTGTTACAATAGATACCGTGGACAAAAGAGAGATGGTACTCGTAAACGTAAATCTCTTCGTGGTTGCATCATCAGCAGTGAAATTGTTGTTGTAAATCTTATCATTTTGAGAAAAGGAGAACAAGAAATCCCAGATTTGACAGAAGTTGAAAAAGCAGTCCCAAATAGATTGGGTCCAAAAAGAGCATCCAAAATCAGAAAATTGTTCAGTTTGACCAAGAAGGATAATGTAAAAGAATTTGTTATTAGAAGAGAAATTCCAATCAAAGAAGGAAGCAAAAGAAAAAAACCAAGAAGCAAAGCACCAAAAATCCAAAGACTTGTCACTCCAAGAAAACTTGCTCAAAAGAGAAGACATAAAGCTGAAAAGTTGAAAGGAAGAGAGAGTGCAAAAAAAGAAGTTGAAGCATACAATCAATTGATCAAACAAAGAAGAAATGAAGAAATTCAAAGAAGACGTCAAATCTCTTCAAGAAGAAAATCTAAATTATCCAAAAAGGAAGAAACAACAAAGAAAGATACCAAAAAATAATTTAAATTAACATTATTTAAATAAATTTCATTATAAAAAAGTGAAAAAGTATTGTATTGAATTAATCTTTCCTTTTTTCATTAATATGCAATAATAGATCTAATTTGAATTCTTCAACTGTTTCAGATCGGACATCAAAAACTTAAAAAAATTAAAAAAATGTAAGATACTTTCGACCATAATCATGATAAATGGATCAAATAAAACATTCTTAAAATTTTATTGTATATCTTTTTTCTTCTTTGTTTTCATTTTTGATTATAAAAAAAATTGAATTGAATTCTCAAGAATGAGTTGTAATTATAAACTAATATTATAATTACCCTCAAGAAAATATTATGAAAGGAAGACATCAAACAATATATTTTGATCATAAAATGAAGATTGGCATTTTAAATGCCCAAAAACTTGTAGATTAAATGCTGGCAAATGTGTCAATATATCCAATCACATTGGCAAAAAGAAATGTAAAAATATACAAAAAAGAAGTCAAAAAAATATGTGGAAAGAATTCTGATTAAAAATACTAATGTTTAGGTGATGGGAACCCAATTCAAATCTTGATAAAAATAAAAATTCATCCCAAATATCAAAACATTTTGTTGCGTGTATGAGAATCGATTCAATTGGGAAGGATAAAGAAAGATATAAAAATGTTAATGTAATAAATTTTAAATAAAATATTTTAATAGTTCATAAATCCTTCCGTCCATCTTAAGGTGTTTAAACAGCAACGAGACCAAATTAAAAAAGTTGTTTTAATAGAAAAACTTATGCCGGAAGAATTGACAATCACAAGATAAAAATGGGAAATGTAGGAGTAATAATTCTATTTGATTTTGAATTTTAATTTGATTCTGTTATTATAAAAAAGAATGTACTTGTTCTGTAACAGGGCAAAAATGTGGTACAACAGTATGAAGTTGCAGTTCCATGCATGTAAAAGCAAGAAACACACCGAGTGATGGAGTCATTATCGAAAATATTTCAAATACTCAAATAACAGAAGAACATTCACAAACTACTGTTGGAACTCAAAGTATCAGGGTAAAATATTAACAATTGAATTTCAATAAAATAAAAATAAATTAAAAAGGGATGTGAGTGTAAAACTAAATGTGAAACTAAAAGTAAGAATTTTTTTTTTACAATAAAATAAAATTAACTATTAAAAGAGTGTCCTTGTTTCGGATCAGGGCAAAAATGTGGCACAACAGTATGAAGTTGCAGTTCCATGCATGTAAAAACAAGAAACACCCGAGTGATGGAGTCATTATCGAAAATATTTCAAATACTCAAATAACAGAAGGACATTCACAAAATACTGTTGGAGCTCAAAGGATCAGGGTAAAATTTTTATAATTGAATTTAAATAAAATAAAAATAAATTAAGAAGGGATGTGGGTGTGGAGATACCGGATTGTGTAATAGTAAGTTACTTTAATTAAAAAAATTGGTAAATTAAATAAGCAAAATAAACAAAATATAATAATAATAATTAAAATCATTAGATGTTGTAAAAGAATTAATGTTGAGTCTTCCAAGGCAACACGAAGGGAATCAAATAACATATGAACTTACAGCAGATTCCGGATTTGGGTTCAAAGAACTTGCTGATTTTTATGAAAAAGAAGGTTTTGGTTTTTGTGTTATGATGAGACCAAGCAAAGATGTTGGAAAACTGTAAATTAATGGAACAACTTTCGTTAGAAAAGGGAGATTGGGCTTCTTGTTCCATTAACAAAAATATTTTCGTAACCAGATTTGTAGATAAAAAAAGTTTGTACATCTTTACCAATTACTCAACATCTGCTCCTACAATCCAAAATGATCAAAAAGTGTCAAGGAGATACATAGCAAAGTGTATTGAGGATTATAACTGTAGGATGCACTATGTTGATGACATAGATAGATTAACTGGTGAATGTCCACACACAAATCAATTTATCACCACAGCTTTCTTCAAATATCTCTCCATCATTGTGTTGTTGATGCTTACTCTTTATATAAAATCAAAACTAAAAAAGAAATCCCTTTTCGTTCTTTTATGGAGTCAATTGGAATGTTTATTTCTAAGGATTCTCCTAAAAAAGTTTTATTTTCTATTCCACCCAGCCCTTCTTTAATCTCAGGGATAAGAGATGTAAAAGGGAAATGTTTTCAATGTAAAAGTAAGAATTATCCCACTTCTTGTTCTCATTGTCGTTGTTTATACACAGAAATTGTCTTCAAAAACACATTAATTCAATTAATCTCCAAAAATCGAACAAAATTATATATTTATTTATTTATTTATTTATTTATAAATATATTTTTTTTTTTATTTGAATATTCCCGCTATCAAAAAATGAAAAATTTTTTTTTTTTGTTTTAAAAGTTTATTAAGAGCATTACACCAATGTCCACCTGATGCTTTTTGAATTTTTTGAAAATTGCTTGGTTTTAAAAATATTTGATAAATGCTGTTTTTTTTTGACTGATGCCGGGGTAGCACTCACAAACATTTAGGTTAATAACTTTGTAATGAAAAATTTCCTTCAAAGAAAAAAAACGCCTTCTAGAATTAACATTGGGAACCTATTTTACAAATATCAATCTAAAATATTTTTTATTTTTATATTATTTTTTAATTTTCCGACTGCGGTAACAGTTAAACACTTTTTGGATATACTTGATCTTGAGGTATTGTTTAATAATTTTATTCAGACATAAATTTTTCTGCTCCAGAAAGAATTCTTGTATTTAACTCTTTCTGAGAATATGGCTACCTCCTTTCATTTCACTTTAAGTGGACGATTGCTAGATTGAAAGAGAAATAAAAATAAAATCGATTTTTAACATTAAAATTTAATTAGAAAGACAAATCAAAAGAAAGAGAGGACAGAAAAGAAAAAAATCGAAAAAGAAAAAGCTAGAATTGAAGAGGAACTTCCTTTTGTGTTCAAAACACGTACATCAAAGCAAGAAGTGTAAGGAGTTGAACCATAACCAAAAACCTGAAAAAAAAACCCAAAGTAAAAAAGAACATTTGTAAAGAGGTATGATCTCAAATTTAAATAATAAAATGTTTTACCCAATACCATTCAAATGTGTAATTTCCTGCAGCAATGTCGGTTGGGAGAGTAAAGCACCCCAAACATAAAGCTTTATCAGAATTGTTCGCAGCATTTGTACAATTTTGGAATCCTCTATAAAAAATTAAAATTTTTCAAATAAGATTGTTCTTAAGAAAATATTTTACTTGTAATCAACTGTTCCATTTACATGAGGCCCAAAAACATGAACCAAAGTGAAGTTGGATTGAGCGGGATCTGCAGTTGGATTAACTGCGCTTCTGTATAACAACATTCCATTATCTGGTACTGTTGGGCTAATAATAAATTCAAATTTTGAAAACTTTTAACTTATAGTGAATATGTAAAATAGCATTACTTTGAAGGAACTGCCACATGAGTTTTTGCTGGCCATCCCAAACAAACTTGCTTTCCCGCGGTCCATGTTGCCATTGGACTTTAAATAAAGAGGTTAATAAATTTATAAGAATTGACTTTGTATTTACTATTTTGTTGTATAAGCTGCACTGATAGGATTTCCTCTTGCATTTTTGGTTGCCTAAAATGATAATATTTACAAAATTTTTGAGATGAAAACTCTTACACTGCATCCATTTCCTTGATAACTATAATCTATTCTCAAGAAGAAAATATTATAATTAATTTTATTTTTATTTCCAAAATTACATTAATTTACCAGTTGAACCAAAAACCTATAATACTTAATTTTAATACGATGAAAGACGAAAAATATTGATTTACATCTCCACCATTGTATGTAGCCCAATTTCTTGGAAATCCAAAACATCTAATTTTATTTAATTATATCTTTTATTATTTCTTTTATTATTTGAAAAATACCTTGAGTTATTGTATGTCACGCTATCAACAGCATCTATATGAAATAGGCAATTTTATTAAAAACAATGAAAATAAAATTTTCTTTTTCTACTCGTTGGTCTATCTGTGACAAAAATTTAAAAAAAAAAAATAAATGGAATATATATTTATTTTACAATCACTGCATGCCAGCCATGAATGAGCAAGTGAGCAATAAATGAATGCTGAAAAAATTAAAAAACAAAACAATTTCATACTGTTAACTTTTTTTTTTTTTTTTGAATATAATATTAATATTATTTTAATAAATTAATTTAATTCTTTTTTTTTTACTCATTTTAACATTTTTTTTGACAAAAGTATTTGTTTATTTTTTGCAAGCTTGTTTTTTCATATATGAATTTATTGAAATATAGTTATTAAAATTTGAAAACAATTTATTAAAAATTGAATAAATCAAATATAGAATATTTTTTTAATAATCCATTTCAGAGATGTCATCTATTTCATTGATTTTGTTTTCTTTATAGTAATATCTCTTGGGAAGGATATAGATTAATAACATACTAATTTTAAAAAAAAGTTAAATTTATATAATTTATTATCAAATAATTACTCTGCTATGACAGTTGAAGCAGCCAAAAGAGATAATCCTGCTCCTAGGGCTAAGAAAAAATAACAATAAAATGGTGAAATCTTTTTAAAAAAAAAACCTTGAAAAAAGGGAACAGGAGATGTAAATTTTCCACCCTGCCATAAAATAATTAAATAAGAAATTTTATTCTTATAATAAATTCAAGAACATATTTACAGAACCAGCAGTAACAACAAATATTTTTACTCCCAAATATTTGATGAGATCTCTAGTAAGAATTTGGGAAGTATTTTCTTGAGAGTAATACTGTCTTCCTATTCTAAAGTTGAATCCTATTTACAATTTAAAGTATGAAAGAAATAAAAATAATAAAAATAATAAAAATAATAAAAATAATAAAAATAATAAAAATAATAAAAATAATAAAAATAATAATAATAAAAAAATAATAAAATAATAAAAATAATAAAAATAAAAACTATTGTTTTAAAGAACCTTTTGAATCAGAATTGGGGTTATCCACTCTCAAAAAAGAAACATTTGGATGGCAAATTTTTGAAAAATCAAAATCACAGTTCCAAGTAAAAGAGGCTACGATTGCAGCTCCTTTTACATTTTCAGGAAAATAGAAATTTTATATGAGAAATTTTATATTTTTGATTATTAAACCTAAATCAGTGATGTCTTCATATTTACTTCCACTTAAATTTATTATATCTTCCATTCTCCAAATACTTTTTAAATGAAAAATAAATTTAGTTTAAATTAAATATAAAAAGAAATATTAAATATTAAAATAAATAAATATAAAAATAAATATAAATATAAAAAGAAATATTAAATATTAAAATAAATATAAGTATAAAAAGAAATATTAAATATTAAATGAACAACTGTTGAATTCAAACCTTGCAAGAGAATTACTTTTATTATTCGGATTTAAATAGTCATATTGTATAGGTGTCATTCCCCCTAAGTTGTCCATGTTTATGTTTAATTCTGAAAATTTTACCTGATTCATTTATTACAAGTGATTATGTCAAAAATGAATTTTAAAATAAAAATGAAACAATCAAAAATTATTGTTTTTTTTTTTTTTGAAAATTACATTGTTTTTAATGAAAATGGAGACATTCTGAGATCCTGTAATTGTGTAATTCTCACTGTATGGGTTTTCAAGAGGATACCTTTTTTCACATCAAAAATGAAACAAATTGTATAAAACTAAAAAAAAAAATTTACCAACCAGAAACTTGACAATCTATTTTTCCGAAATAATTTCATTTATAATTGATTGGTATTGGTGTTTGATTGGTATAGGTGTTGGAGAGGTGTTAGATTATTAATTTTGATTTTAAAAAAAAATTTGGTTACAATTAGTTGTCTCGTCACAAACACCGTTAGTTCTTCCATTCTCTGTCTCTTTATATATTGGGCACTTCTCTTGTGGATCACATTTTAACTTTTAAAAATTGATGAATTAATTTCAAAAAAAAAAAAAAATTTAATTCTAACTGATGTGCTTGAATAAATAGTTCTTTGCTGATGATATGTTGGATGCATAGTTGTTGTGATAAAGAGCCCATTATTTTCGACAATCGGACAGATATCATATTCTTTTTTAAATGAGAATATTTAAAAATAAGAAATTAATTCTTTACCATCCCATACAACCATGGTAGTATTTGGCCGAAAAAAATATCCATTTCCTTTTGGCTTGAATCTAAGATTATAATTAAATAATTATATTGACAAATTCCTACCTTTAAATTTGATATCCCAACTTTTGAGTAACAATGATAATTGAATTATGATGGTGGAATAGATTGATAAATTAATTACCTGGTAAACTGACTGTTTGATATTGTTTATGGTAAATTATAACAAATCCAATTACATAAGCAACAATACATAAAGAGATGAACTTATGAAAATTTGTTAGTAATAAAATGAATGATTCTTTGTTGATGTGAAAATATAAAAAATGAAAAATTACATAATATAATAATCCTAATTTCCAACTTTTGATTTCAATCAATTTAACTGTTCTATAATTGAAAAGTGAAATAAATTTCTCTTTCATTTTTTTTTTCTTTTATTTTTTTATAAATCGATTCTACTAATTACCATTTGAATAAGATTTTTTATTAAAATTATTTAAAAATATAAATATTAAAAATAATAATTATAAATTATAAAAAAAAATTAAGGATGAAGCTCAATATTGCCTTCCCATCAACTGGTCGCCAAAAAGTCATTGAACTTGAAGATGAAAAGAAAGTGTAAAAAACTATTCCTCAAAATAAAATTAAATGAAAGAGATATTTGAATATGATAAATACATTAAATAGTAATGAGAGCCCCAATTTAAAATATAAAGAACATATTTAAGGATACTTTGTTCTCAATTTCTTCTCACTAAAATTAATTTTATTTTCGGATTTACTCTATTCTAAATTTTTAATTTATTCATTTATATAAACAAAAATATAGCCGTCTCTTTCAAGATAAAAAATTAGCAGAAGAAATTGATGGAAGTCTCCTTGGAGATGAATATAAAGGATATGTATTCAAAATTACTGGTGGAAGTGATAAGGAAGGATTTCCAATGAAACAAGGTGTTTTGACAAGTGATCGTATCAGATTGTTTCTCACTGAAGGAACCACTTGTTACAATAGATACCGTGGACAAAAGAGAGATGGTACTCGTAAACGTAAATCTCTTCGTGGTTGCATCATCAGCAGTGAAATTGTTGTTGTAAATCTTATCATTTTGAGAAAAGGAGAACAAGAAATCCCAGATTTGACAGAAGTTGAAAAAGCAGTCCCAAATAGATTGGGTCCAAAAAGAGCATCCAAAATCAGAAAATTGTTCAGTTTGACCAAGAAGGATAATGTAAAAGAATTTGTTATTAGAAGAGAAATTCCAATCAAAGAAGGAAGCAAAAGAAAAAAACCAAGAAGCAAAGCACCAAAAATCCAAAGACTTGTCACTCCAAGAAAACTTGCTCAAAAGAGAAGACATAAAGCTGAAAAGTTGAAAGGAAGAGAGAGTGCAAAAAAAGAAGTTGAAGCATACAATCAATTGATCAAACAAAGAAGAAATGAAGAAATTCAAAGAAGACGTCAAATCTCTTCAAGAAGAAAATCTAAATTATCCAAAAAGGAAGAAACAACAAAGAAAGATACCAAAAAATAATGTTTTAAAATAGATGAATGACTAAAATTAATTTATAAATATTTCAAATAATTTTTTTCGATCCAAATTAAAAGTTAATTTAAGAATAATTGAACTCAAAATCCTCAGTAAAGAGGGTTATTAAATTCGAAATCAAAAATATAAAATTTGAAAAATAAAAAAAAAACAATGAGAGCTTTCATCATAATAGTGTTTTTTACAATTTTTTCTCTTGGCCAAAATATATCTGTTGTGCAAAATGAACAAACTCAAACATACAATAATTTGGTTGATATAAATTTCAGTATAGAAGGAGTTTATCAAAAGTATTTATTTTAAATTTTTATTGTTCATTTCATTCTCAAACTTTTTTTAATCAGAATGGCATCTCTGGTTCAAAATGGAATGAATAGATTGGAATCATCTATTTGTTCTCAATTGGTGCTTATTGAAAATTTGACCCTTCTTCAAGATAATTATGAACAACAAAAATTGGAAAATACTGAAAATATTACTGCCACTGAAAATACATTTAATAGATTGTAATCCTTATTTATTTTTATTTCTATCAAATTTATTATTTTCTTATATAGGGTTTCTGATTTGAAGAATCTTTATACTACAAGCCTTACGGAACAATCAAACATCAACTCAAAGATAACAACCAAGACTGCCTTGTATCAGTATTATCAAAATAAAATAAATCAAGACATTTTGAAAAATGCATCGCTAATCCAAGTTTTAGATTCTCAACAAACTAGTTTGCAAAATTCCATTATTGAATGGACCAATCAAAATATCACTCTAACAAATTTAAATGCATTATTGGCACAAATTCAAGGATATATCAATGGAAATAAGACTTATCTGAATGATAGACTCTCTGCAACGCAAATTATGACCTCTTCATTGGATACATTATTATCATCAATGAGTTCAAATTATAATAATATCAAATCTAGTTCTCAATATTGTTTGATGAGGTTAACAATTTTTAAAAATAAGATACCAAAAAAAGATCTAATCTGATTTAATTAATTTAATTTTTAGCTTGAATAATCTTATAACCCAAAAATTGGCAGCAAACTTTGATTTAAGTAGTGCTCAAGTTAAATTGAATTATGATACAACAGTTTATAATCAAGCAAGTGCTACTTGCCCAGCAACAGGTTCTTGTCCTCAAAAAATTGCTGCACAAACTTCGATTGATAGTGATAATTATTTAATTGCTCAATATAATGCTACCTTGCAATCTATTGTTGCTTCCATCAATGATGTCAATGCTAATTGTGATTCGTAAGTTTTTTTCAATCAATTTTTAAATTATAATTTTAATTTTTTAATAGAACATTGGCTCAATTGAACACCCAACTTGAAGACACAAGATCCAATACTACAGTTACCCAGAATAATATTGTAAAATTAATTGATTTTTTTTTGATATATTTTAAATACTTTTTTTTTTAATAGTCCTCATTACAAAAATTGATAGCAACAATCACCAATTCAATTAATCAATTGAATCAACAATTTCTCTTACAAAGTCTCAAAAAATCGGCAGTATTGACAAAAATGCAACAGCTCAATTTGACAATCGATAATCTTGTGGATAAGATTAATAAAACTATTTATGAATTGAATGATACACAACAACAATACATCTATGATACCAATAATAAGACTCTTGTGGGTGTTGATATTGATGTTCTGAAACAAAACCTAATTGATTCAGAAAATTGGTTTAATGGGAATATTACTTTGCTTGATGGACAAATTGGTGATACTGCTGATGCTCTACAAATTTATACACAAGCGAAGCTCATCATTGATCTTGGAATTCAAACTAATGATTTGACCGCAGCCATTCAAAATGATAAGCTCATCAGCTTATTCAATCAATTAACTGGAAGCATCAACGAACTCACCCTGTACAATCAAAGATTGACAGAATACAAAGCAGCTCGTTCTGTTCTTTTGCAAGAATTGAGTAGAATCAACAATGTTCTCTCTAGAGCACCATCTAATGGAGAAATAGTGGGGACTACTGTCATCTATCCTTTTTTTGGTAACTGTACAAACGGAAATCCAAATAATTGTACTTGTTTTACGGGTTATTCTGGATATGGATGTTCTCAATGTGGGGATTCCTCCCTTATGAACATTTACTACACTCCTGTTGTTACCACCGAACCTGTGTTTTGTGGTGGTGTTTACACCAGAAATGTGACCATTGATCAAGCAGTTACTCATCTCTCAATCTCTCCAAATCTCAACCCCGAGGCGCTTGGAAACCCTGCTTACTTACCTGGTTTTAATGCCACTTTTAATCAAATGTCCTTTCAAACTATCCTCACTGTAATCCAACTTTTTTCATTTCTTTTATTATTGTTCTTTATTTTTTAATTTTTAAAAGGTATCTTCAACAGGATTCCCAGATTATGCACCAGATACTTTTTTCCCATTCACAGATTATCAATATGTTACTTTAAGTTCTATCTATTTCAATTCTGCAACTTTCTGTTTTAATTTTCCTAATAGCTCTTATTTTCAAGCGGGATTAAGTTCGGAAATTCTCGCACAAGGTGGATTATGGCGTTTCAACCCAGACAAACAGAACACATGGACATTAGTGGGAACATTAAATCAGAATGGAGGTTCTTTTTCTTGTTGTGTTGATTTGACTCAAATAAAAGGAACTACAGGGGGAGGAGGAAAAGAATTATTTGGAATAGGAGCCCAAATATGTCCTGTTTATCAAGATCAAGCAAACTTACAGTTGGATTCTGATCCTAGCAGTGAATTTTCTGTTTCTTTTCAATTTAACTTTAATCCTGTATCATCTCCAACAAAAAAGAGGGACTCTCTTTCTAACACTGTCTTTCTTAGGAATGATAATGAATGTCATGTGTTGTACAGTAAAGCAAGTGGCAGTGGGAATTCCTTTGCTTTATTCTGGACTTATTATGCCAGTGATACTTTAAAGTATGGATGTCCCAATACTCTTGGAACACCTCTTCTCCAAACAGATGGAACCTATTCTTACAACATCACTAGTTCCGAACAAGGTGGTAGTTTTCTCACTCAAACAATTAATGAAACAACTTACTATGTGAATGAAAATGTGGATTATACAGGAAGTTACCTCTCCACCAATGAAAATTATAAACTTTCTCTCACTTCTTATGCCAGAACTTGGGAAAGTTGTACCCAAACCGCCATCACCGAATGTAATGTGGTCAATGTTTCTTGTGTTTCTTCTACTTCCAATTCTACTTATCAATTAACCAATTGTCAAACTGCTACTTTTACAAATCCCAATACAGGTCAAGACGTTTCTTTCTCTTATTGGAATTGTACCCAAGGAACAGAACTTTGTCAAGAGACTCGTTGCAATGATCTCTCCATCACCCAAAATCAACCTAATGGAACTTGTCGTCTTGTAACCTATTATCATGTTGTAACAGAAGTCTACACTCCCAATGCAGAGTTTAAGGCAAGAAGTGACACTTGGAGAACTCTAACTAATGGTAATTCTGTAATTGATTATCCTTTGGGATTGGATGAACCTTTTGACATCACTAGTTTTACTTTTTTCCCCACTGACAATGGTGCTCCCAATAAAAAAAGAGAAGAGGAATTACATCATTTTTCTGATAGAGCTGTATGTCCGGTTGCCTCTGGTTTTTCAGTTCTAGATACTACTTCCTCTAATCGACAATGTAATTCTTATTGTTGTATTAGAAATTCTGCATACCCAACAAATGTGTTTGGTTGTTTTGCTTCTACTTGTCCTCCTTCTTCAAATCCTTCTCGAGATAAATACCTGTAATTTCTTTTAATTTATTTTTTTGTCAATTTTTTCATTGTAATTTGTTAGCATAAATAACGGACAAGGATATTGTTGTAGTAGTTTAAATTATAATTCTATCTTATGTTCCATTTCAACCACTACTACATATCCGAAAGGGATTTTTAACATAACAATTGGTGCAAGTACTTGTCCATCCCAAGGACCTCAAATAAGTAATCCAACTGCAACGAGTACGACCACCTCTGCTAGTAAGAATAAAAGAGACGTTGCAATGAAAGCAGGTACTACTAATCCTAATGCTTGTAATTCTGTTACCTATCCTTACTATCCTTTCAATACTTTGTCTGTTTCTTGTCCTATTTCTTTGGTAAATTTTATTTTTCCCTAATTCAATTTGTTAATTTTTTTATTCTTAGAAATGCCCAACATCTGTTCATGGAGACATAAAACTTTCAATTACTTCATCAAAAAGATCTGAAGAAACATCACTTTATTCGACTAAATTCAATAGAGCTGTAAAAACTATGACTTCAGGAGATTCTTACCCTGTCTCTTTTAGTGTTACCAACAATGGACCCAATGACATAAATTACTCTGGTAATGGTGTCTACATTATTTTACAATTTGAAGGATTAGCCACTTTGAACAGTAATGATTCTTATTGTGAAAGTATCAATGCCAATAGTGTCTTATCCATCTGGAAATGTTCTCCTGGTAATGTCACTGTCAATGAAACAAAGTCATTTTCCTTTTTTATCAGTGTCCCTGTAAAATTTTTTCTTTTATTTCAAATTTTTTTCGTTTTACTTTTACTTTAAAATATCAGGCTGATACCAGTGCCGGTTCTTTCAAAAGACTTTTTATTTCAAGTGGTGTTGATTTAACAACCGATCTTTTCGTGTAAAAATGATTTCCTTCATTATTTATGTTTATTGTTTTTTTAAAATGGAAAATAGGGATGACAATAGTGATGACAATTCATTTGTAGAGTCATTTGTTACCGTGGCATCTACAAACCTTTCATTGAGTGTAAACGGGGGGAACAATTTGGAAAGTTATACAGGAGAGAATTACCAGTTTGAAGTAGCTCTCACAAATTGGGGACCTTCTCAAGCAACAGGAGCGAAATTTAATATAAATTTACCTTCTGGTTTTACTTTTATTTCAAGTGTTGGTGATTTTGTTTGTCTTTCTTCCAACCAGACATCCAGTATCATTTATTGTTCTTTCCCTCAATCTATTCCTGCACCTAGCACTGCACCTAATGCTCCACCTAACACTGGTTCTGGTCAAATTACCATTTATCCTTCTTCTTCTTTGCCTATTTCTTCTCCTTTTATCTACTTTTCCTATTTTGGTAATGACGTTCCTACTAAAACTGAATCCTTTCCCATCCAATTATCTACCCAAGTCGATCTTTCTTTAGATGTTACTCGTTACACCACTTCTGCCAATTCTGGGGAATATCTTGAATATCTTTTTACTCTTACCAATGTTGGTCCTTCTGATGCTACCAACGTCACCATCTGTATAATATTTTTCTCAATTTTTTTTTTTAAAAAATCTACATCATTTAAAACATATGTTTGTTTTTAGAATTCTCTAATTTTTCTTTTTTTTTTTAAATAGTATTCAACAAAGGAAAGAATCTGATTATAAACTCTACAAGTACAAATTTGGTTTGTTTTGATAGAGAAGATTTTCAATCAACATTGGAGACAGTGAGATGTGTAGTGAAACCAGACATGAGACTTTCTCTCTTTCAAGTAAGAAATTCCCAATCTTTTGTGATCGTTACCAATGTCACCAATCAAGTTCCCGTGGGAGTTTATTCTCAAATCACAAACTTAAATGTTACTGCCAATGAAGATATTTTAGACCCCACAAAAGCATCTCTTTCATTGAAATCAAACATTACTCACCTCGTAGATTTTGTGATAACCAGTTTTACTTGTCAACCAAGCATTTCTGCAGGTTCAAATTTGACAATATATTTGGAAGCAATAAACTTGGGTCCTTCTGATTCTACTGATATCATTCTTGATTTACAAGTTCCTCAAGACATCCAGTCTCCTACTTCCATTGTTGGTTTTCCTTCTTGTACCAGAACAGGTCTCACCACCATCAGATGTATCAAGAATGCTTCCTTGCCCCTTTATGATCCTTTCAATAATGTCAATAACGTTTTCACTGCCTCCATGAATTTGTTTGTTCCTACTAATTGGTCTATTGTTGCTACTCCTTTGGTGATTGCAAACATTTATTCAAGTGATTTGGAAATAGATATTTCAAACAATGTTAACTCCACTTCTGCAAATGTGACGAGTTCTTATGATTTACAAATTTCTGTCATAGATTATTCTGATCCAACCATTGCAGGAACACCAGTAAATTTCAATGTCACTTATTACAATGCAGGACCCTCCGATGTCTCCTCAGTGGTGATCAATATCATTTTTAATTCTTCTCAATTCCAAGCAGGACCAAATGTGGAACTTTGTTTGGACAGTAATGGTATTTCTACTTGTCAAATTCGTGATGAACAAGTGGATGCTCTTTCCATTACTTCTGCTGCATATGTTCGTGGAACCATAGTTACTTCTTTGACTGTAAATCCGAATGTTCCTTTTGCTACCATCCTTCAAACCAAATTTTCCATCTTTTCTAATCTTCAAACTGCTGACTTGGGTTTACCTAATCCCGGAAATGCTACTGATTCCAAACCTTTCAACAACGATTTTGTTGGTAAATATTTCTTATTTCTTTTTTAATATTTTCTTATTTTAAATATACATTCTTATTTTCCTTTTATTTTTAATACTTTTTTTTTTAATTTAGCAAACACAACATCAAAAACATTGGCAGATTTAAATTTATCACTTCAAACAAATACAATGACACCAGTACCAGGAACAACCACCAGTTATTTGTTCAATGTATACAATTACGGACCTAGTGACGCAAGAAATGCATCCATCAACATTATCCTTCCTTCTTACTTGAATTTCTCCAGTGCCTCTTCCAACCTCTACTGTTTCTTCAACAATGGAGACCTAAAGAATTTGACATGTGATTTTGGAAGATTTAGTTATGCAGATGGTTATTTGGACACATTGGAAATTGATCTCCTCGTTTCTTCTTCTCTTGATTCCAATTTCAAAATTAATACTACTTGGAGCATTACCAGTTTAGAGGAAGATCTCAACCCTGCAAACAATGTGGCAACAGACGTGAGAGTATCAGACAGAGAAATAGATATTTATCTCATTCTTGATCTTTTGTCTTATTTGCACCAAAGAGAAAATGTACATTTGTATCAACAACCCGTTGCTGGTACCACTTGGACCATTCCTGTTCTTACCTTTCAAAATTCTGGTCCTTCTACTGCAAGTGGTCTCGTTTTGATTTTTCAATTAAACTACAATCAACAATCCAATGATGCTGTTTCTTATGTTTCTTCTACCGGTGTAAACTTTTTAAAAATCATTTTTCTCTTATTCTTTAATTTGTTTTTGTATTCAGATCACCTCATGTACAGGAAACAATGGTGTTTTGGTTTGTATTCCTTCTCAATCAGAACTCGCTGTGAATGGAACCATCAATATTACAATGACCTTTTTTGTTGCTTCAAGTGTTGCCGAAGGAACTCCTTTAGGTTTCTTTCCCTATTTTCTATTTTTCTTCTTTTTTTTTTTTAATCTTTTTTTATAAGATTTTCAAGTCTGTTTGTATGGACTTGAAGATGACATAGATCAAAGTAACAATTGTCTTTATGTTGATACCGTCAATTCTACTGTTCAATACAACATTAGTGCTTCTTTTGTTGATTCCTATCCTACTACTATGGTTCCTGCTCAACTTGATACTCCTCCTATTGTTCTAAAGGTAACACAAAAAAATAAAAGTTTTGACAAACAAATTTTTAAATTAATGTTATTTTTACAATTTAATTTTATTTATTTTATTTTATCCTTAAAAAATTAATTTAATTATTTTTAAAGATAACAAATTATGGACCATCAGATGCAATAGATGTGGTTCTTTCACACTTGTTTTCACCAACAATAAGTTTGGTGACAGTACTACCTTTGAGTTCAGAAGATTTGGGAACAGTAGCAGCAGGACAAACAGCATCCATCTCTTATTACATCAATATCCCTGCCATCGCCAATCCTTCTTATCCTGGTGCTTGGAATTTGAGTAGTGGAGGTTATTTTGATGGAAACGTTTCTGTGGCCATTTCCAAAAGTTCTTCCTTTGTTCCCCTCAACTTGTACTTTAAAGTTTTTGTTGATTATGTTTGCCACAACCACGTTGACTGTGCTTCTTGTTTGAGTGGTAAGAATTTATTGTCACTTTCAATCATTTTTATTTACCTTTACCTTTTCAACTTACTATATTTTATTATATTGATTTTAAATTATTTTATTAAATAGATTTCATTTAATATTAATTTATTAAATTGATTTTATTTTTTAAAATTTTTTAATATTTTTTTTTTATCTTATTAGATTCATACCTTCTTTGTGGATTTTGTCAAACAACTCAAACATGTCATCCAGGACAAATAAATCAAGGACCAGGAGAAAATCAAACAGATTGCATCACATGGGATTATGCTTTCTGTCAACCCTCTGAAATCATTAACATTGCAACCCAAACATTGAATCCTAGACCTTATTCCACTCTTCCTTCTTACAACATTGATTTTGATCTCTCTTCTCAAAACTTTACTTTTTCTCTCACTTTGGATTATGTGAGAGGTGCTACTTGGATCATTGACTTTCAATCTTTTGATCCTACTCTTGGTTTGTCTCCTAAAAATAATTCTTGTGTCAACAGAAAATACTCTGACTTTTTTGGTACTTCTGCCACCAACTCTTCTGTTTGGAGGTAATTATCTTCATTTATTAATTTTAATTTGTAACAATTTTATTTAATTTTTCTTTAATTTTTCTTTAATTTTTATTTAATTTTTATTTAATTTTTATTTAATTTTATTTTAATAATTTTTAGTTATTTTTCAATATTATTATATTTTTTAATTAAAATTTATTTTTAAAATTTATAGATCTGCACCATCTGCTGCTCAAGTCAGAAATATCCAAAAAGGTGTCTACCCTTCTTTGGGAACTACCACATATCTTGCATATCCCCCTCCAGGGTAAAATGAATTTATTATAAATAAAGTTTTTTTAATTAATAAAATTAAATTAATTTTTGAATTAAATAAAGAAATTACTGGAAGTTGTTTAATGTGTACAATGGAACAAATATAGTGGAGAATAAATTGATATATAACAGTTCTATGGGATTCTTTAATTTATTTAAATGTGGAGCATCATCAAGTGCAAACGCAACAACAATAAGTGTAGTAGGGAACCTTCATGCTTCATTGGTGGCACCACTCACCTCTACCTCTACAAGTGGATACAAAGTGAGAGTGTTGTCAGAATACATCATTCCTTTTCAATTTACTTTGGATTCCACTCTCAACTTGGTTTCTTCTCTCACTGTTCAAACAGGTGCGCAAGTCACTATTCTTTACATTGGACAAACAGCAGACAACAGATTATTTGTTAGAATTTCAACCACAGTAAACTTGTTGGGACAATATTTTGGAGATGTCACTCCTGTTTCCATTGGAGGATCTTTTCAATTACAAAGAACTTACCCTGTCTTTCAAGTTCAATCTCCTTTCTGTACTTCTAATCTCACTCCCGAAACATCTGGAGGAACCTGTACCTGTCTCACCAGTGCTCCTTGTGAACAAATATGGGAATTCACCAGCACCACTACCTCCTCTAAAAGAGATATAAACTTTAATGACCAATTCTCTTTGATTTGGTCTCTTTATCAAAACTACAATCCTACTGGAAACTCTATCAATTCTCAACTCAATATCAACTATGTCATCTTTGACACTGTTCAGAAAGCTATCACCATCCCTCTTTCCCTTCAATTTTATGATTCAGAAGAATCTGCTCTCGCGCAACTCCCTTCAGAAAACTTGTTTGATACAGGTGATTCCATTTATGTTTTCCCTTTTCTTGATGCTAATGAAAGATCTCAATTCAACATAACTGTTACCACTCTTTATGTCTGTTATCTTCCGAACAATGCCAGTGTTTTAACTTCTTCCCAAACTACTGACAACAATTATGGTTGTTTGGATCCAAGAGTTACTAACGATTTTAGGATTACCTTGGTTTCTGGAGGAAGAGTAAATACCAACTATGCTCTCGCCTCTCTTTTCAATACCAGAATCTCCCCCAACATTTATGGTGGTGTAACTTTTGATGCAACTCCTCTTTCTGTTCAAACCTATCAACAATACTATGTTCATGGTATTTATTCCCTCTCTTTCTCTAATGGAACTGTTCTTTCTCGTTCTTTTGTTTCTTCTCCTAGAGATTCTTCAACTGTCACTACTCCTGGTGTGGGTGTTGATTTATACACCCTTTCCGGTTCCAAGGAAACCAAATCTTCTCCTTTGTCAACTGGTGCTATCGTTGGAATTGCCATTGCTGGTGCTGTCTTTATTCTTATTATTATTGTTGTTTTTGCCCTTGTTGCTCGCCTCAAAAGGAACTACAAGAAACTCAACAATGTTGATGGAATTTAAATCAATCAGATTTTATTAAATTAAGAAAAATAAATTAAATTTAATAATATATAATAAATAAATAATAATAATTTTTTTTTTTGGCCTTACAGAGAACAGTCAAACTTTTCTCTTTGTCAGACCCAAATGTAGCATCTTCTACTTAATAAAATAAATAAAATAAATAAAATAAATAAAATAAATAAAATAAATAAAATAAATAAAATAAATAAAATAAAT
>JAMYWO010000397.1:0-31261 GCA_024220525.1 Cochliopodium minus | reverse complement strand
TTGTTATTATTGTTATTATTATTATTATTATTATTATTATTATTATTATTATTGTTATTATTATTGTTATTATTGTTGTTATTGTTGTTATTGTTATTGTTATTATTATTATTATTATTATTATCATTATTATTGTTGTTATTGTTATTATTATTATTATTGTTATTGTTATTATTGTTATTGTTATTATTATTATTATTATTATTGTTATTATTGTTATTATTGTTATTATTGTTATTATTGTTATTGTTATTATTATTATTATTGTTATTATTATTATTATTGTTATTATTGTTATTATTGTTATTATTAATAATATTTAAAAGAATTCGATGTTGAAAAGCATGGGAGTGCCTTGTGAAACATTACCAATAAGAGCAGACACAGGAGATATAGTTTTGTTTCACTCAAAACATTTGGCATCGTATGGTACAAAAATATTTACAATGTCACAATGGGATCACGTGGCGTTCATTATAAGATGGACGAATAGCTCTTTAAAGCTTTTTGAAGCAACATCAAACGGGGTGGGTCTTTACAAATTGGGTTCTCGTTTAGAATTTTTACATACAGACAACAAAATAGCGATAAGAAGACTCAAAAATTTGGACAGATCAAAAGAAATGTTGAAAAATGTCAACGAATTTGTCGAACAAATGAGAGGAAGGCCCTTTAAAAAAGATTTGTCAGAGATAATTGGTGCAGTCATAAAAAAAGATAAAACAAACAAAGGTGATAATAATGAAAACCTTTCCAGTGTTTTTTGTTCTGAATTAGTTGCAGCAGCTTACCAAAAGATGGGAATTTTGACTGACAAATTTGCTGCCAATGTTTTTCTTCCAAAAGACTGGGCTGATAAAAACGGGAATCTCCTCGAATTTCAAAATAATGTTGAACTTGAAAGAAAGAGAATTTTTTCAAAGAAGAAAGAAAGAAAGGGTTCTTTGATCAAATAAGTTTGTATCATCATTACTCCCAAAATTAACGTTTTTTCAAATAAAGTAAATAAAATAATTTTTAAAAAAATCAGTTTTTTTTGAATTAATTTATATTTAATCATTTCAAAAATAAATTTTACAATTGGATTGAAAAACTTCAATTCCATTGTTTGTCAAAAATTCACAATCACTGATGGTCAATATTTTGATTTTTTTACATTCATTTCCCAATTTTTCTAAACTCTTATCAGTTAATAACTTGCATCTCCACAAATTTAGTTTCTCCAAACCTCTGCAATTCGAAATGTTGGAAATACCATTATCTGTGATTTTATGACAAGAACCCAGGTTTAATTTCTTTAAATTCAAGTTTCCAAGTTCCAAAAGAGAAGAATCAGAAATCATCCAACAACCAAACAAATTAAGACTGATCAGATTCGGAAAAGAAGAAGCAATTTCTCTAATGCACTCGTCTGTCAAAAATTTTTTGGTACCAATTGCAGAAACATCTAGTTTTTGAATTTTGTCTTTGGGTAAAAGTTTAATGATTGAAATCAATGAATATTCTTCTGTAAATTTCAATCTCCCAAAATTAATCTTCTCTGCTCTTTTCCCTCTCTTTTCCAAAATTTGGGTGGCTATTTGTGCTGATCTCAAATTTTGAAAAGAATGGAAATTAATCACTCTTGGGTGTGAATCTTCTTCATTCACCACACCTTCCCATCTTTTGCATACCATCAAACAACTGTAAATGCTCTTAATATCCAATCTTGAAAATATCATGTTCAAATATTTATTTTCCAGAATCAAATTTATATAATCTTTATCTGGTGGACCTATTGGCTATAGATCATTTAAAATATAAAGATATATGGATAAAAAATTTTAATATTTACGCCTGTGGGAGGTTTTTTGATTGGTTGTTCTTTTGGTTGAGTCTTTTTTTCGCTAAAGAATCTAATAGTAAAGGAATATTAGAATAAAAATTGTTTTGAAATGGCTTTGTTTTACCTTCTCATTTTCAACTTTTTTTTTTTTTCAAAAATATAAAATAAAATTGGCCATTTTTAATTCAAATGATAACCACAAAAGAGAAGGGAACATTAAAAGAGGGACAATTAAAGAAAAAATCAATAAGTGGAGGCACAATAAGAGGAAGTTGGTCTAATAAATGGTTCATCTTAAAACAAAATAATCTTCAAATAGAATCTTTCACATTGGTTTATTATCAAAGCAACAATAAAAAGGTTATATCTAAACTTTCAAATGGAAATAATTGAATAATTCGAATTTAAAATCAATTAAATAGGATATGAGAACCCCTGCTGGGATATTAGAAATAAGAAAAGATACCATCATTCAAGCTGAAGTTGGAAATAAAAAAAAAAAATTTCGTTTTACAATTCAATCAACTAAAGATTTGAATAGCGAAGAAAAAATATTAATTTTGGAAGCAAAGACACAAGTAGATTTTGAAACATGGATCTTTTTAATAACTGATTGCATCGAAAAAATTAAAAAAGCAAATCAAGATTTGAATGGAAACGATCTTATTGAGAAAGATGGTATATGTTTCTTTAATAATTTTGGACCCTTTAAATTTTATTTGATATTAATTTAGGAGGAGCCTTTTCAGGGATTAGATTTTTGACGGTGAAAAAGAAAGATAATTTGGTGAAAAAAAAGATTTCTAGAGATGTGTTTCATAAAGATGGAGAAACCGGTAATGATAGCAATGATAATCCTGAAAAGAATGAAAGCAATGAGAATATGGATCAAAATGAAATTTGCACAGAGATAAACACTGATTCCAATCAAGATGAAAAAAAAGAGACAGGAGGAAAGGAGTCAAAGAATGAAAGCAATGAGGAGGAAAAAGGTAATGAGAGAGGAGGGATAGGAATAAATAGTATCAATAACAATTTCCATATCAAAAATAATAATGAAGCAGGAATGATTCACACAAGTAATGTAATCTTGTCCAATTCACCTACATTGAAAGAAAAGAGCTTTTTGAAAGAAGAAGTGCTTAAAGAACTTTTGAATAAAGTGGAAACAAGGGAGGAAGGGGGAGAAGAGGATTTGAGTTTAAAGGGATTTAAAAGGAGCAGTGTGAGGATAATTGCAGATTTGTTTGAACAATTACTGAAAGAACTCGAATTGTTTCAATATTACAAGTACTTTGAAAAAGAGGAAATTGATTTTCAAACCCTTTTACTTATGGAAGAAGAAGAGCTTCATGAACTCGATCTTCCTTTTGATGTAAGAATGAAATTGATTGTTCAAAAAAGAAAGTACTGTGATGGTGTTCATGATTACATTATTACCCATTTCAATCAAACTGAAAACAAAATTATTGAAAGAAAAAAATTCTTTGTTTTTCTGGAGGGTGATGAAAGGAAAATTGCCAATCAATCTAATTCTACAAAAGGAAATGAGATTAATGATAATAACACCAGCAATGAGAACCTAAATAATGAAAGTAACGAGAACATCAGCATCCAAGAAAGTAATTTCTCTTTTAATCCCTCCCGTGCCTCCAGCACTTTGGATGAAATGACCTCCCCCAATATGGCAACGAAAGAAATTATCTATTTTGAAAGTAACCTCAACCACAACATTAATATGTATGATCGTGTCTCCTCCTCTATCATGGAGAATAATAGTAACATTAACATGTATGATCGTGTCTCCTCCTCTATCATGGAGAATAATGGTAACATTAACATGTATGATCGTGTCTCCTCCTCTATCATGGAGAGTGGCATGTTTTCCACTTCTTCTCTTAATTTAAACTCTTTCGTTCTTCCCCCCTCTTCTGAAGATACAGGAGATATTTTTAATACAAATACAGTCAATTCAACAAATACTTTGAATGTAACAAATACAAATACAACAAATATAACAAATACAACAAATATAACTACAAATACATTAAATACAACACTACCTTCTTTCATTTCACTTCATTCCTCTTCTTCTTCTCTTCAATCTTCTTTTCTAATTTTAAAAGAACTTTACCTTCTTCTCCATTCTCAGTTTCTTTCCCTAAAGCAAGTAGATGAGGTACATCTTTTTAAAATCCCAAATTACAAAATATACATCTATTTATAAATAGTTTTTAATTTTATAGTTTAATAATATTTTTATATATATATTATTAATATATTTATATTATTAAATTATATTTAAATTATATTTAAATTATATATTATTAAATTATATAAACTTAAATTATATATATATAAACTTAAATTGTATTAAGGGATTTGTGGAACCATTGAAAGCAACTTTAAATTATTCAAAACCATTTGTGAGTGTGAAAGAACTGGATTGGGTGTTTTATACAATGATGGTGAATATGGAATTAAATAAATCTTTTTCTATTGAAATTCATAAACTTCTTTCTCAATGGAACTCTTTTCTTCATCAAAACTCTCTCCCTCCCTACCCCTCTCTCTTCTCTTCCTCCACTTTTGTATTCTTTTCCTTTATTCTTTTTATTTATTTAATATTTATTTATTATATATTTATTTATTTATTATTTAATATTTATTTATTTAATATTTATTATTTAATATTTATTTATTTATTTATTTATTTATTTATTTATTTAATATTTATTTATTATTTATTTATTATTTAATATTTATTTATTATTTATTTATTATTTAATATTTATTTATTTATTATTTATTATTTATTATAATTAATTTTTTGGTAAAAAGGTGGCATTGATAAAGTCATATTTGGGATATGCGAAACAGTATGAGAGTGTGATGGAAAAGTTGGGAGAATTGATGGAGAGAGAAAAGTTTGAAGAATTAATTAAAGACTGTGAAAAAGATAATCATCATTTCCCTCTCCCCTCTTATTTCTTAAATTTACTTCAATTCCCTCCTTCTCTCGAAGATAAAATCTCTGTATTCCATTTTTATTTTTTATTATTTTTATTTTTATTTTTATTATTTTTATTTTTTTTTAATATTTTTATTTTTTATTTTTTATTTTTATTTTAATTTTAATTTTAATTTCGATTTTCGATTTTTATTTTAAACCATTTTGTTTTATTATTTTTTGTTTTATTATTTTTTATTTTAATTATTTTTTATTTTGGGGTTTTATGTTTTATTTTCATTTTATTTTAGAGACTGATAAATGAAACACAAGAAGATTATCCAAATGCGAGTGCACTTTCAAAAGCAAGAAAGATGGCAAAAGAAGTGATAAATGAAACAAAACAAATAAAAATAATCTCAGAAAATACAAAAAAGATTAAAGAGATAGAGAAAAAGATTATTGGTAAAAACTTTGTTTTAAATGTTCCTGGAAGAGAGTTTATCAAAGAAGGAGAAGCTTTCTTTTTAGAAATAAAGAAACAAGGTTACGAAAATAACTCGGAGCTAAAAAAAATTATTTCAGAAAAAGAAACTTACAACACCAAGTGGGCTCAAAGAGATTCTTTTTACCTTTTTTTATTTAACGATATTTTGGTTGTTACAAAAAAAAAATCGAGTTCTTATCAACTCAAAAACATCCTTGCCCTCAGAAGCTACAAAATTGAAATTCTCAATGATTTTTTTGGCGAAAATGGAATCAAACTTTGTTCAAAGTCTTTAAATGTTTCTTCTTCCTCTTCCACTTTGAAACCCTCTCAAAACTTTGAAAGATTTTACTTTCCTAATCTCGAAACAAGAGAAGAATGGTTCAATATCATTGAAAAATTGATTAATGTGTTCAGAAAAAAATAAAATAAAATTTCTTCTTTTTTGTAAAAACAAAATTTTTATTATATATGAATTAATATCAAAAAGATTAATGAAATTATAAAATATCCAAACATGGATGCGGAACAAGTCATCATTTCTTTACCACAACCTCCCAAATTTCTGCAATACCAAAATTGGGTTTCTTCAGAACAACAAACGGATCCTTTTGGCATACATCCTGTACCACAACAATCCTGATCTACACCACAAGATTGTCCATTAGGGCAACAAAATGTGACGTTTACTTGACTACATCCTTGCGCAACCCCCAACTGATTTAAACAACAAACAGTATTTTCTGGACAACAAAGTGACTGACCTGCCCCACAGTGAAAACCTTCAATTAATTTTGGAGTGCAAAGGGCTTCCGTTAATGGTGGTGTTTTTGGTGAATTATCTGCAAATAGGGAGACAGATACTTTGGCATTTATTATTTCAACATCAGAAGATAAAATAGCTTCATAAATTTTTTCAGTTTCTTTTTGAGTTGGGATGAAGAAAAGATTTATTTCTTTGGTATATCCTGGTTTTAAAACTATTCTCTCAAGATAAGGAGATCTAAATTTGGTGAACAATTCTTGAATTTTGAAAAAGATACTATTGAGCCATAATTGAGAAATATCCAAAGTAAGAGCTTGTAAATTAGTTCCAGAAGTAGCCAAAACTAATTGATATGGTACACCAGCATTCAAAGAAGTTAAATTAGGAAAGATGGAAGTAGGAGATAATAGTATTGCTGAATCTGTAAAAAAAGTCCAAATTTCATTCTCTGAAGACAATCTGGAATCATTTATTCTTATTGTTGGGATATCTGGTGTATTGGTACTATTTTGATAACTGACCTCTGTGACATTTGTCGAACCTTGAATTGTCCAATTTCCAATGAGCATTAAATCGCTTTCACTATCGCTCCTACAATAAATACCATAATTTCCAGTTACTGCAGGAACAAAATATACAGAAACTAAATTATCAGAAGTTTCATATTGCTTTAACACTTCAATCAAAGTGGGTATATAGTAAACAGCAATATTTGTTTCCAATTTTTCGACAGCTGTTGCATTAAAAAATTCTGGAGCATGAAGATATCTTCCAGAAGTATCTATTCCAATCAGATTTAATTTATATTTTGTGTTTGATTCAAAAACAAGATTGGTTTGATCCAATCTACATCCATCATCCAAAGTTATTGATACTTCTTTTATTGTTTGATTGTTTGAAGCACTTAAAATAGAATATTTTGTATCTGCATTCACCAAACAAAATATGACCAATAAAAAGAATAAATTCTTCATTTTTTTTTTTTTTTATAAAAAGGAAAGGTCATTTGGTAAAAATTTCAGAGAAACGAATAATTTGATAATATCCCATCCTCTTCCACGAATTGATGTATTCCAATCTTTAATTTTTGACCTTGAACTTTCAAAAATAAAAAAAAAAAAAATCGTTAAGGAATGAATTCATTTTGGGAAGATATAAAAAAATCAGAAAATTTAAAAAACGAGAAAAATTATAAACAAAGCAAAGAAATGAGATCAATCCAAATATCTGAAATTAATTCGAGTTCCAATCAAATTTATAAGAAAAAATCAAATTTGTTTTTCATATGCGAAAATAAAGAGAATGCAATAAAAGATTTGAAGAGCAAATAAAAAAATTTATATAAATCATTTTTTATTTATTTTTATTTTTTTTTGTTTAAAAGAACAGATAGTATTTCGATGTTTTTTAATTTTACTATAGAATAAGAAAATTGATTATAAATCATCAAGATCAACATTCTTTTTTGATAATTTGAGGTCATAAATTTGTTTGTACATAGAACGCAAGAGGACGAAAGGTAAGCAATTTTCAAGATGATCTACAGTCAAAAAAGGAGATTGTTCAACAAAGTTATCTAGGAACATGAAAATAGGATTCAAGTCACTGACATTTGTCCCAAATACTTTTGGATAAGTTTTGTTTCCTAATTTGATTAATTTTAAGAGGATATTTGAAGAAACTTCAATGAAATGAGAAAGAAGATTGATTATCTCTTGAAGATTTTCGTTGGTGGTGGTGGTAGCTTTAAAAGATAGAATGAGAGAATTGATGGTGGTGGTCAAAACATGAGCATTATTTTGAAAAGCTTCAACGTTTGCTCTGTACAATTTGGTGGCTTCTCCCCAAAATTTGGTAGCAAAAGAAGCAGCAAAAATGGTTGGTAATTGGGAAGCAAGAACAGTACCATTGTTATCTTTCTTGATAGCAGCACCAATGTAGGATTTCAACATTTGATCAGCAGTTCCCACATCTATCCCCGCATATTTTGCAATCAAATCGATGGACATGTAATCAGGAACCATAAAAGTGTTTCTGGTGTATTGGTTGAGAGTGGAGTGTGTGACATCGTAAAAGTAGTATGCTTTTTCTCTTACTACATTTCCGAGAGCTTGATAAAGGAGTTCTCTGAATTGAAGGGTGAGACCAAGAGCAGAAGAGATTGAAATGAAAGGATCAAGATCTCTAAATTGCTTCAACACTTCAAAGACATTATCACTGTAGTAAGAATCATTGAGTTGTTCACATGCTTTTTGATTGTTTCCGATACCGGTGAGGATGAGAGGGATATACTCTTTTGCGACGTGCTTCAAGATTTCTCTGTCTAAAAGTTTTACACCATAAGGACCAAGTATTCTACAAAAGCATTCCAATTCGGTGATATCTGCAAAATCTTCAGCAGGAGAGGTGCCTTTCATTTCTTTGGTTGAGACAAAAGATTGGCGAACAGGTGCCCATACTATCCCTGTTGCCGCAAGTCTTTGAGTGGCAAAGTTTCTGTAGAACAAGATGAGAGGTTTGAACAAACTTTTGGTGTCTACATCCTTCAAGTCTTGAATGGACAACAAATCTTCTGCATTTTCAAGTTTGATGATCTCTCCTGTTTGCAAATACCAGATATTTCTGACAAAAACCTCACGATAAATGTTGGAAATATCGATATCCAAATAATTTTCAATCAATTGAAAGACGTGGCAGAAAGAGCCAATCCTCTTTTCGATGGCCGAAGGTCTCAAGATTTCGACTTCGTTGATGCTTCCTCCCAATCTTGTCAAAAATTGGCTAAAGGTTTCCAAGATGGCTTCTCTCAAAAATTCTCTAGGAGTAAAGAGAGTATCGTAGATGGAGATGGTGGTGATTTGATTCAATGAACTGCAGAGTTGAAAGGTGACGCTCTCTTTTTCTTTCAACTTTCCAAGTCTCAAAGAATTTGAAAATTCACTCTCCAAACCAGGTTGGGTGGGCTCGATGTTACCTTTTTGAGGTTTATATTGTTTCATACTCTTTAATTGAGGGAAGCAAGCATTTCTATCGTTCAATTGTTCATCAAAGCTTTCAAAAGTGTTTGCAATTTCCAACAATTCGTTGATGACTTTGGAGGTTATTTTGCCCAACATATCTTTTGCAAATTCTACACATAATCCTCCTATTTGTGGCTTTAGTTCTGGTGTTGAAGAACTTACACTATCACTCCAATATTTGCAAAGTTTAATGTAAACGATGCTCCTAGAAGGTTGGAGTCCAGGAAGAGAATCAAATCTGGGGTTGATTGATTTGGTGAATTCATCTTCAATTAATTTGTATTGATACCACAAAGGTCTCCAATTGGCATATTCATCAATCATATCCAATAAATTGTCTGCATAATAACTGTGGCGGGTGATCGTGGTAAAACGATTGACAAAACCGACAACAGTGTTGATGAAAACTACACTGGAGGCAGAAGAAAGAGTGGATTCTACTCTCAACCAATTCATACGAAATGCTTTGAAATCATGAGTTTGTCCTGGTGTCACACTGGTTGCTTCTTCCAAAATTGATTGGATCAATCTATCGGCAATTCCTTGTTGTATTTTTTCGGATTGTTCCCTACAAAGGATATAATCAAGACCACGAATGAATTCCTGATAATAAGTGGAAATCACATCCTTATGTTGTTTGATCAAATCAATCAATCCATCAGTGATGAAGATGAGATCGGTGATTTTGTCATCACAATATTCATCATATTTTTCTCTGTATAATTTTGAACTGTTTCTAGGTTCAGTACCGCGGTGTGTAAAATACCAAACAATCTCATTTCTTGCCAAAACTATACCAGACATCAATAACTAAATTAAATTATAAATTTTTTGGATGAAATAAAAAGGTTAATTTAAAATTACAGTAATTTTTGGTCCCAATAGTCCTGGTTTATCTCCAAAAATGTGATATAACTCGCTGAGTTGTTGGCGGAGATAAGTTCTTCTATCTTTGTGAAATTTAGGACCATGAAGAGCTACAGCTTCTTTTTCAGATTCAGGAACAATCTTTTTGGCATTCTTGAGAGCTTTATTGAGCAATTTCATAACTTCTTTTGGGATTTGTGATTTTTTGCTTGGTTTATATGTTTTCAACATGGAATCGTAGAGAGGATGTATATGAACATTGAATGATCCATGAACATGAACAAGAAAACCTTGTTTAAGGACAGTATGAAGCAAATCCATATTAACTTCGTGATAACTCTCTGGACAAGTCAAAAGACCAAATGCAAGCCAATTATACATTTTCTCAGAATAGATGAGATTATAATGTTTCTAGAAATTAATTATTTAAATATTTGATGAGATATTTGATTTAAGAAATAAAGAATATAAATTTTTTGTCAAAAAAAAAAAATAATTACCAAACTATCAGAAGGCAAAGTAACCTTTTTAGGATCATTAATAATAGTATGAATTCCGTTTCCTCTCATTGAAGAAACTTCCAAATTTTCCACATAAGGCATGAATAAGGAGGTTAGTGTTTCTGCAATTTTCTTTCCAATTCCTTTGAATTCAGAAATAAACACTTTAAAAAAATTATTCATATATTCATTCAAATAAGTCGCAACTTTTTGGTAAGAAGGCTCTTCATTCATCTTCATGTGATAATATACTCTAGAGTAGATTGCCAATACGGTTTTGCTTTCAGGAATACTATTTAAGAGTATATGCAATTTCATAAAGAGTGTTAATACTTCAAGAAAATAGGATGTGAGGGTGGGATTCAAATCGTACTAGAAAAAAAAATATTTGTGATTATATATAAAATAAAATTTTTTTCTTTTCTGTATTTATTTAAATTGAGGTGTTTTTACTTTTATACTTGATGTATTTTTTGCCACATCATTCAATGTGCTGAGTGCTTCCACTTTCCATTCTTCTAAATCCACAAAAGTATAATAATGTATATATAATTCTTCATGCAATTTGGAAGATTTTCCCACGATTTGCTCATTATAACCTTGAATCTAATTTTATTCAAATCAAAGTAATTCAAAAAATATAATGATGAATATATAAAAAAAATATATCTTACAATTGTTGGATCTTTTGGTAATTCAGGGAATTTGTTCATCAAAGCTGATAATAATTTTTTATTATTTGTATCATTCAAAAATGAAGCTCTAGATGAGTTTAATACTGAATATGTTCTATGGAGACGATCAAGTAATTCATAGCCCACACCTTGCAAGGTAACCAATTTTTCTGCATATCTATGTTGAGAAGTGTTCATCATTTTAATTTAGATTGCAAGAATATGAAAAAATTAAATTTTTTTTTATATTTTTTTATTTTATTAAAATTTATATTTGAATTCAAAAAAAAAAAAAATTTTTTCTGGATTCTCTCAATGTTTATTTAACTTATTATGATAAATATTGTTAAAATTGTTCCCCAATTCCATATTTTTCTTTATTCCCCTATTTTGACAAAAATAAAAAAAAAAAGAACAATTATTGGAAGAATGCTGATATATTATCCACTATTGCTTTTTTGATCCAAATTCTTTATCTTACATGGATAATTGATACCTCCAATGTGAATTAAACAAAATTTTTTCAGTTATTTTTCAAAGAGAAAAAAAGAATTGATTGAGAAATATTTTTCTGTTATTTTTTTGAAAAATTATAAATAAAAAAGCAAATGGAGATTCAATCAGAAAACTATTATTCACAAATATTGTATTATTTAGAAATTGGGGATTACATTAATCTTAAAAATAAATTAGATCCTCATCGTTATTCCAAAAAAAATTTATTATTCAATGATATTGAAGTGAATAATCCAAAAAACATCCCAGAAACAATTATTAAAGATTTGAGAGAGAAGATAGAGATTACATATCTTTTTGAAGGAAACAATGATGAATATCTCAAGAAATTGCTCAATTGTTATACTTTGAATGATGCAATGTTCGAACACTTTCAATACAGAATGTATGTATTTCAATCATTGAAATCGATTTATACAAGAGCATCAACAAATGAACTCCAAAAGGATGTAGCAAAAACATTTTTGGATAATAACATTTTTTCTGTCATAATAAACATCCTTTCTGGTTATTATAAGAAATATAATGATCCAAACATGAAGCTAAGCAGTTATTCAAATTGGAAATACATCAAAAGAGAATGGGCGTTGTTGTTGGAATGTTTAAGATTATATTTTGAGATGAAGAGAGATAATGAAGATGGTTTGATAGAATTGGTGAATTTAATAGGATCACAAAAATACGTAGAGAATCTCTTCAATGATTCGCAAAAGAAAAGCAACATCTCTGAGGATCCTTTCGAACTGAGAAACATCCAAGATAAAAACATTGAAGAAGTTTTATTGTTTTATCTATACCCTGTATTCATTCTCTCCAAGCATCTTACTTCAATCGATAAAATAAGGGAGGGAATCGATTCTATTCTTTTTTCTCTTTTCAACTTTTTCTTGAGCGAACCAAACTTTAAGAGGGAAACCAAAAAGATATTCGATTACTTGCTCTTCATTCTCCAAGTGATCAAAGAACACACTCCCATCCGCATCTTTCTTCACCACTTCATTTCAAAGTACCTCCAAAAAATGAAAGCAAAGATTGAAGAAATAAAACAAACTTTTAGAAACGACAACACCCTTCCCAACAATAAAAATGTAGGTGGAAACATTTATAGAAATCTCCAGTTTACTGATCAATTCAAAAAGGACTCTTCTTCTCTTCCCTACCCCCTTCTCTCTTTTCTTAAATTCCTTTCTTTTTTTTACTACAAGTCTCCTCCTTTTTCCGCTTCTTTTTTGGAGCACAACTCTGATTTTCTCATCAAATTGGCTCCCTCTGACAACAAAGACGTTTTCTTTTCTTCTCATTTCATTCAACTCTTGTCTTCTCTTGCTTCCCCTTCTCCCACCACCTCTTCTTCTTCTTCTTCTTCTTCTTCTGTTCAACATTCCAACACTCTTTCCATTTACGAAAAGATTGAATCTCAAAAGTTTTCAAAGTTTTTTACAATAGACGAGTTGATCAGATACCTTTCTTCTTCCAAACAACTTGATCTTCATTTTTCTTCTTCCATCCTCACTTTGTTGAACAACTTGATAAAAGGAAATGAGAAAGTGAGAATCTCATTGGTACACAAAAAAAACTTTAAAGATTTCTTTCAAATTGAAAATGCTCCCAACATGTCCAAACTCAGAATTGAATTGTTGAACATCCTAGACTCTTTAGTGACCAACCAAATAGATGTAGAGTACATGTGGGGAACAGTGAAAAGATTTTTAGAAGGATCTCTTTATTTGGAAGACATCAGCAAAGAATTACAGTTGGCTTCTTGTGAATGTACTTTGTCTCTTTTGCAATTGATCAAATCTTTGTTTTTAAACTCTGACAACAAAATGATTGTTAATTTGGAGAAAAAATACTTTGCCCACACCCAACTCAAAAACTCTTCTTTCATTTCTCATTTTGTTAGTTTTGTTAGACATATTTTTCTCAAAATAGATTCTCTTTCTTTCATTCCTGAAAAACAGCACCAAAAATGGAAACTCATTTCTCTTTCTCTTCAAATTTTCAACCACATTCTTCTCGTTTACGATAAAGATTTAGAAGTCGACAAGTTGAAATATCTCTTTGAAGATCCTCCAAACAAATACTACAATCTTTGGTATCTTTTGTTTTCCGAGTTTTTGTCTATCAACAAGTTTTCTTCTCTCCTCGACAAAGTCTGCTATTTCCTCAAAGTTGGTTACTCCAACAACGAAGAAGAAAACAACAACATGAACCTCACCAACAACAACAATAATAATAACAACAATAATAACATCAATAATAATATTTTACCAAACAGATTTTCTAATCCTCCTTCTTCTTCTTCTAAAAAACACACTTCCTTATCTGAAAGCAAAGAGTTGTACTTTTACACTTATTACGAAACATGCATCGAATATTGCTTGAGAATAATAGACACGCTCTTCAAGAAATACTCTTACTATTCCCAACATCCTTACTTTCAAAACATTTTCCTTTTAGAAGGAGGAATCATCAAAAGTCCCAATTTCCTTATCAACGACAAAAACAAGGAGACCATTCTTCACATTCTCCACTACATGGAAGAAAGTTTTGCACAATCCAACTATCTTGATCTTTACTCCATTAAAAACTTGTCTCATTTCTCCAAATACAACAAAGATCTCCTCTACTTTTTCCATCAAAAGAAAGCTCTCCCTTCTCTTTACAAAAAGTTTTACAATAAACTCTCCATTCCTTCCATTCAATACTCGGAGCAAAATCAACTTTTGGCAATAGAGATTTTAAACTTTCTTATCACTGATTTGCAACATCTCAAAAACATTTATTTCGAAAAAATCCCTCTCCATCACCTCCCTCCTTCCTCCAATTCTAATCCTCTCATTCCCAAGTACCTCATTGATCTTCCCAAATCTACTCTTTCTTTGTTTTTGCTTGGATTCGTGAATGATGGAAAGATAGAATTGGCAGATGATTGTTTAATCTCCATTCTCCATATCTTGAATGATAACAGTGAACTCTTGTATTCTGATAAAATCAAACAACTTTGCTTGGAAAGCATCTTTATTTTATCTTCCAACATCTACACTTGCTCTCGTATCTTTGAAAGTTTCCCTCCATCCCTCGATTTCATTTTGGAAAAGCTCTATTCCCTCCCCAAACTTTCGCTTCTCGATTGGAGAGATATCTACAAAGAGAAAGAAGAGATGAGAGAAAAAAAACAAATAACAATCCTTTCATACCAGTGGATCTTTAAAATAATTTCTCTTCAAATCCACCTTTCTCCTCCTTCCTCCAACATTTTCAGCAAACTTTTCCTTCCTCCTTTCTACAATAACAACAACAATAACAGTAGCGTTATGAACAATGGGAGTAGCAACAACATCTTTTCTATTCGCTCCACTCTTCTCCCTCCCCTCCCCCTTCTTTCTGAAATGGGAGAAAAAGAAGAGAATGAAATTCTCATCCTTTCCATTTTGGATGATATCCTCATCAATCTTTCCCCTCCCCCTCCCCCTCCCTTTTCTGTTGTCTCCCCTCTTCTTTTCCAAAATCTATTAGAAGAAATAAAAAGGCCATCCTCTCCCCTCCTCCCTCTCTATGATCTTCAACTCTTGGACCATAAACTGGATGATCTCAACTACAAAATGAGATTACAAAACATTAATCCCCTTTCCATAAAACAAGACTTTGATAATCTGAAAGCATACTGCATCTCTTCCAATTATTATCAACAACTCAAATCTTCTCTTCGTAGAATGTTTCATTCATGGAAAGAAATAGTGCAAATCGTTTTGGTTGACAAGTATCCTCTCCTTCAAAGATCCACTCCCAACCTCGAGTTGACTCTTTGCCAAATCATCTACCAACTTTTACACAAATGCAGCAAAATATCAACACCTCTCATCAAAAAAAATTTGGCACAACTCTCCCTTTCCATCCTCTATAAACTTCGTTCTTACAAATCTTTTTTTCTTTTCAATTTGAACGATCTTTTGTCACATCTTTTGTATTCCATTTTGAACATTCTTCTTTCTCTCATTCTCGATTCACCTCCCAACCATTTTTCTTTTCGTTCCATTTGTTACAATCTTCTCATTCATTTTCTTCATCTCTCTTTCCTTTCTCCTCCCTCCTCCTCCTCCTCTGACTCTACCAACAATGGAGGCACTCACCCCACCATGACAAACACAACAAACAATGCGATCAAAACATTGAATGAGAAAATAAGTGAGTGTTTGGAACAAAAAATAGAATTGTTGTTGGACAGACTTTTGGTTGTTGATTTTTCAAATTCAAATGATATAGACAAAGCTCTCATTTTTTCCCTTCTCAACACTCTTCTCTTAAATAACAACACAAATGAGTTGATCATTGATTTTTTCCTCCAAAAATCTTATTTTTCTTCCCTCCTTGATCTTTCTTCCTACCTCCTCTCTTCCAAATACCTTCTCAAATCTCCTCCCTCCTCTTCTTCTCTCAAAGAAGGAAACCTCAACACAACCAACTTTAATAACAGTACGAACAACTTTAATAACACAACTTTTAATAACAACACAACTTTAAATAACAACACAACTTTTAATCATCTCAGCAACAATGTGAATGAAAACAACTGGTCTTCTTTTCTTTCATCACCCACCCAAGTAGTTCAGTACTTGTATCTTTATCAATCTCACTTTTCGCTTCTTCTTTCAATGTGCGAGACGTATGAGGGTTGTTTTCTTCTTTTTAAGAAAGGAATTCTGGATATTTTTCAAAAATTTGAGTTTATAAATTTGCATTACCAAATTGTTAATCAAACCAATTTCGTTCCTCCTTTACCTGAAAGATACAACACTCTTTTGTCTCCTATTCTCTCCCTCACCTCTTCTTTATTGACATTGCTTCCAAAAGAAGAACAAGTGTCGTTGAGTGTTTTAAAATTCATAAACACTTACTCTGATGCTTTCCTTTCTATTTTGGATGAAAACAATTTATCTTCCCTTTCTGACTTGGAATCTTATTTGCAAATCAACAGATTGACAGTTGAAACAACCGAAAATTTCAACTCTTCTCAAAAACTTTCTCTTTTGAAGCAAATCAAACTCATTTTGGAACTTCTTTTCAGATTTTCTTCTTCCCTTTCTTTTCATTCCTCTTTTTCTACTTTTACCAAATTTAAAAAGCCTATTCTTTCTCTCCTTTGCACTTTTTCTTCTTTTTTGGCTTCTTTTAATTCCTTTGAAGAAAATCAACAAGAAAATTATTTCAGTGAAGAAGAATTGGAAGAAAAAAGCGAAACAGAAAACAATCCAATCAAATCTGATTTGGAATCTTGCAAGACTCTCATATTGGACATTTGCAAGCTCTCTGTTGGTTACCTCACAAACTTTTTGAGAATACATGGACATATATTTGAACCAATTTTACATAAAGAAATTCAAGAAAGACCAAAAGAAGCCAACCACATTTCCCTTCTCTCTTTTCTTCTTCATCACTCTTTCGAACATTTAAAAAAATCAAGACAAACTAACAAAAAAAAAGATTATAAAATTGAACTTTCTCTTCTCTACATTATCGAAAATGTTCTCGCACTCTTTTGGATTCATATTAATGATATTTATTCCATCGTTTTGTTCGGAAGACTTGTAAATTCTTCTTCTTTTGTTGAAGAACTCGAAAAGATAATTCAATTCGACACTAAATCTGAAGAAGATAACTACATGATTGAATTGTGCAACATGATTAGCTCCAAGCTCACTGGTAGATTTGGATGAGGAAAAAAACAAACCCAAAAAAAAAAATTTAATTTAAAATTAAAACATATTTTATTATTTTTCAAAATTGTGTCATCTTTGACTTTCTGAATATGAATAACAAAAATAATTGAACACATCCAACCAAAAACCCTCCCATATTTGGTCCCCAAACGAAATAATCATGAATCAAAAAACCATATATCATCCAAGAGAAGGAACATGCAAATCCCATCAAACACATTAAAGCAGGCATTGATTCTGTGGATTTAGTTTTCAATACCTCACCAATAGTAGAAAGAGGAGATCCGAACATTATTACACAAATAATGCTACAAACAATTCCCAAATAAAAAGAGATATTTGCCACCTCATTGAAGACCATATAATATGTGATCAATGAAGACATGAAAACAAAAAGAGTGGTGGAAAAGATATGAATTGAAACAACTCTTTTATCCACTGTATATTGATAATATTTCATCAAATAAAAAGAAGAAAGTATTATTCCAATTGTATTGGTAGTGATGATAGACATATTTGAAACATCAGGTGTCAATCCATATAATATCCACATACCTGCATTCAAAAATAGGAAAATATAGGGGATATGTGATAATGATTGTATTCCCCTTTCTTTAAAGGTTAATACGGTGGGGCTTTTTTTATTTAAAGACGTGTGATTGAAAAAATAAAAATATAAGGGAAAAGTTTTTACAGATTTGACAAATATACAGAAAATCCAAAGGTGGTGCAAATATATGGTAGAACTGACAAAAGACTCATTATTCAATTTTTTTTTGAAAATAAAAATGAAAAGAATGAAAAAAAAGAAGCAAATTTAATTTTTATATTTCAGTTATTGATGATTACTTTTCCCTCAATAGATTGATTACAAGAAATACAAGTCTCCAAAGATTGAGAACAAGAGGAACAACAAGAAACATGCAAACATGGGAAGATGAGAGTATCTTTCTTTTTGGTGTGACAATTTTGACAAATGGTTGCAATATTCAAGGATTTTCTTAATTTTTCTGTTAATTCTTTTTCTTTAACTAATTTTTCTTGAAGAATTTTTAATGCCTTTTGTACTTTTTCTTCCAATTCCAAATTTTTTTTAGAAAGGGGAGGAGTATTAATAGTATTTTTTTCACCACCAAGAGATTCCAATGATCTTTCTTCTTTCATTTTCAATAAACCAGATTTGATCAAATTAAAGGAATCAGAATTTGCTTCGGCATATTGAATTGCTGTTTTTCCTTTCTCATCTTTTAATAATAAATTAGCTTTTCCTTTAATTAAGATATCTACAACTGTTGTATGATTTTGACTCGCTGAAAGATGGAGTGCAGTTGCTCCTTGTCCATTAGGTTTATTTACATCTGCTTTTCCTTCTTCTATCAAAAATTTTACAGAATTTTCAAGTCCTAAATGAGCGCAGAGATGAAGGGGTGTAAATCCAGATGGTTCTGCTATATTCGAATCACCCCCTTTATTTATTAATATTTTCAATAGTGAAGGCATGTCATATTGACAAGCGTAATAAATAGGAGTTTGCCCATTTTCATTTTTAATATTTATATCTACATCTTTATTTTCATTCAAATATGCCATTAATCTTTGTTCATCAGCTTCTTCTATTATTGAAAATACGTTCTCGACATTATTTTCCATTTTTTTTAATATTTTCTTTGATTTTGCCACAATCAACTTTATTTTTTATAATTTAATTTTTTTTTAATCTAAAGAAAATTTAGCAATTTCAAAGAATCACAAATATATCAAACAACATTGCAGGATTGATCATCTTTTCAAAAAAAAAAAATTTTTTATTTATAAATTATCTGATTTTAATGTGAAAAAAAGATTTGGTGTATCATCTAATTTGGTTAAATATCAATTGAAAGATCCATATCTGAAAAAGATAGAAATCTAAATTAAAAAAAAAATTAAATTTAAAAAAAAAAAAGATTTACCCCAGATCATAGTAATCATCAACAAACAAAAAAGAGGAGGGGTTGGAAAGATTTGAAACCGGTTTAGAAATAAACTTGTGCTTTCTGAAATAATCAACCAATTTATGCAAAGACTTGAATTCAATGTTATTTTCTCCATTGTCTCTTTCCAAGGAAAAGGTGTTGGAAGAATATCTATGAATAATTCTCAGATGTAAAATTTTATTTTGAGATTGAACATAACTGAGAACCCAGTTGTAATCTTCTGTGGAAGAAAATCTAAGCAAAAAATCTCTTTTTGATTTTCCTTTCAAAAAATTGAAAGCTTCTTCCCTACTGATTTTCCCAAAGTACCAAGGTGAGTTTAAAATTTTGATTACTACAGAATTTTGTTAAAAAAATATTATAAAGATGAAATTGTTAATTTATTTCTTTTTTTGCCCTTTTTTAGCCACTTTGAATCCTGACATTTTTTTAAAAATTGATGAAAAAAAAAAAATCAAAAAAAAATTACCAATGGGACAAAAAAGCCAATCATATTTCCAAAATCATTCAATGTTACGTTGTTGTTTTTACAAAATAAAACTAAAAAAAAAAAAATTAATAAAAAATTATCAAAAAATAAACAAAAATAAATAAAAATAAATAAAATAATAAATGAATAAAACAAATTAAATTATATTAAAAGAGTTGAAAACACTTGACAATGGGAGAGAGGCAAGGAAGATCATCATTGGAAACTTTCAAGTAAGCTTGGAGAGAAACGAGAAATTGGTCGAGGGGGACAGTACTCAACAAAGAAGAAAAGCGATTAGAAGCAACATTGTTTCTGATATCTCTTTTTCTCACCCTGAAAGCTTTTTTCTCCCCATCGTTCTCACCCTCATTTTTATTATTATTATTATTTCTATTAGTTTTATTGCTATTTTTGTCATCGTTGAAGAATTTTTCGAAATCATCTTTTCTCGTCCCAAAGTAAAACTTCCAAAAGTGTCTAGCAGGATAGATCTCCGGGTTTGTCAAATCGGAAATAAATCTATTGAGATTTTTTTTCCCATCTTTATCACTATCACTATCATTGTGATGATCATCATCACTATCATGATGATTAATTCTAAAATTTTTTTTATTTTTATTTTCATTTTGATTAAATTCAAAAATGGAAGAATCGACCAAAAAATCATCCACAAAAGATTCCAAGATGTCCTCGAAAGAAGGGCGCAGAAAGGGATCCTCATTCCAACACTCGTGTATGAGTTGGTAGATGCTGGTGGGGCAATAGAACTCGTTAAAGGGGAAGAAGGGTCTTTCTCCATTCACCACTGCTTCTTTCAGTTCGTAGGAGTCCTCAAAACTTTCTTCGAAAAATGGCCTTTCTCTCGTAATAAACTGCAATATTGTCACCCCATAAGCGTATACTATAATTTTATTTAAAAAAAAATTGAAATTAAGAAAACAAACAAAATTCTAATGAAAAAAAATTAAAAAAAATTTAAAATATCTTTTTTTTAAATACAAAATCAATAGAAAATTTTTAGGATGAAAAAAAAATTAAATAATATTTTATTGATTTTTTTTTTTTACCATCCCTAGAAAACAAATAAGATTCATCTTTTTCTTGGAGATATTTTTTTCTGAGTTTGAAAACTTCAGGGGGGATATAATTTTTGCTTCCACCTGTGTGAGTGACGTTTGTTACTGGAACTGCGAGGCCAAAATCACTTATTTTGATCGATTTTTTGTTTCTGTCCCACAAAATGTTGGATGGTTTCAAATCACAATGCACAATCTTTGCTCCTATTTTTTAAGAAAAAAAAAAATAAAAAATAAAAAGATTAAAAAAAAAAAATAAAAAATTATAAGATGAAAATTAAAAATTTTTTTTTTACCATGAAGCCATGCCATTCTGAGAAAAAAAAAAAAAAAAAATTTAAAATTGAATCTATTTTAACTACGAGCAGGTTTTAGTACCCCTCTGCTACTTGATTCGCGTAAACAATTCTCTCGTATAAAGAAAACTTGTTTTTTTCGGTATCTAACAATGCGTCGCCAAAACATTCGAGGTATTCCATAACTAAATTGGTTAAATAAAAAGAATTTAAAAGAAAATAAATTCACAATTAAAAAATATTGACCGATGCTCAATTGATTATTGCTATTGCCTATTTTTTCCAAATTAGATTTATTTTCTTCTAAATAAAACTATTTAAAATTGATTTTTTTTACTGTATCCCATGAATAATACGATGTGAGGATCTAATAGAATTTTATAAAAATAGTTTTAGAAGAATTCTATTGTATAATTTGAATTTCTTTCACGATTAATTTTCGAAATGATCTCTATTTCTTTTGAGAATGTTTTCAATTGATTTTCTTCCTCTCTTTTATCATTTGGTGTTTTGAATGCAACTATGTTCCCCTTACATTTTGCCCTATAAACTTCCCCAAACTTCAATAAATGTTTAATCGCAAATTAAACTAATTTTTTTTGATAAATTTAATTACCCCACCTTTGCCTATCAAATCAGTCTTTATTATAAACAAATATTATGAAAAAAAAAAGATATAAAGGAAATCAAAAATTACACTCTCTAATCCATGTTCATAATCAATATCTTCCAATTCTATTTTGTTTGCATTCAACATTAATCAATTTTATTTTTATAAAAAAAAATTAAGACTATATCAAAAACTAGAATAAAGTATGAAAGCATATCTTAAAATTGGTGAAAAAGAGTACACATGGGATAAATCACAAACTGCACAATTGGGGAGAAGAATAGACAGCTCAAATAAAAAGTAATTTTCTCAATGAATTCTTTCTGAAACCTCTTAATCAATAAATCATCTAGCCCTTCTATTATGCAAATACAAATTTCAGAATCAAGACTAATTTCAAGGACACATGGTTTATTTTAAAGAAGAATTCATTTAAATTTACAAGCTTGTAACATACTTTTTTAACATCCAAAAAGCAAAAATCACATATAATCAACAAGAAGGAAAATTTAAAATGGAGATATTGGGAAAAAAAGGAATTATGATAAAGGAAGGGAATGATTACCAAACATATAGACCACCTATATGTAATAATTATGATTTACTCAATAATACAATGATGAGGATAGAGGGGATAGATCTTATTTTCAAAATTTTGTTAGAAAACAACCCAAATCTTCCTCCCCAACAAGATAATCTCAAAAAAGTAAACTCTCCATTGCCAAATAAATTGATAAACCCAACCAATCCCATCAATCTCAATTCTAACAATCTTAATATCAATCCCAATTTGAATCCTAATGTTAATCCCAACCCAAATCTTAATAACAATCCCAACATCAATCCTAATTTGAATTCCAATGTTAATCCTAATAATAATCTCACCAACAATTCCAATATCAATCCAAATGCTAATGCCATCTCTAATAATCTTCCTATCTCCAATTCAATTAAAGAAACCAAACCAAATATCCCAAAAAACACCCAAAAGAAAAAGGTAGAGGAGAAAGAAGAAAATGAAAATCACTATTGTTTGTATGAGATTGATGATTCAGAGTATAATAGCCAAGAGAACAATAATTTTGGTGATATTGATGATCATTTGGTTGAGATCAAGGATATCATTGAAAATACTCATAATATAAGGAAAAGAAAGATTTCAATGTAAAAAAATTATAAAGATGATTCTCATGTGAGAAAATCACAAATATAAAAAAAAAATGAATAAAAATTTTAAAAATAGCAACAAATTATTCAAAACAACTATTAGAAAATTGAGTGGCTATAATAAAGTATTTCTTAATGGAACTATTGGAAAAGATGCTACATTAAAGTATTATAAACCATTATAAAACAATTAATTTTTGATTTACAAATTTGTTGAAGGAATTCAAAGAATGGGAATGCATTTGCTTATTTTCCATTAATTACCCTTGAAAAAGTTAATTATCCTGATGGGACTGTTAAAAATGAAAAATTAACACATAAAATTGTGATTGTAAATCCAGCAGTTGCAGATAATTATAGTGCTTCTCTTACAAAAGGGTAAGATATTCTTTTTTTTTTTTTCTTCTTGTTTATCCATTGATTAAAATTTTCATTTGTCAAATCCAAGAACATTTATTCACTTGGAAGGAAAACTTCAATATATCAAACAAAAAGATAAAGATACATATGATACGAGAATAGTGGTAGGATCAAAACATATATCAATTGCATTGGTATCGGATGTAAATCAGAATGTAGATGATCTAGAAGATTTTTAGAAAAAGAAAAATCATTAATTATTTAATTTATAAAGATTAATCCAAATAAAAATAAAAAAGTTACCCAATAAGATTCAATTAAAAGATAGTCTTTTGTTCCATTTCAAATAATCATTTAAATAATAAGAATTTTAATTTTTTTTGTTGAAAAATAATAAAAAAAAAACTTTTTTTTTTTTAATTCTTTTTTTGGGTTTGTCTGATCTTGTTAATGTATTCAATGACCTTTCTTAAGAAAAGCTTGGTGGTGACGATATCCTTGGCAGAGATTTCAAAATAAGGCAACTTTTCTTTGAGAGCATATTCAACAACAGTCTGATAAGGAACACGACGTTCTTCAGAAAGATCAATTTTGTTGGCAACCAAAACAATGGGAGTACCAGAAGCTTCTTGACGAACTAAAGGCAACCAAGTGGTTTTAAGAGAATCAAAAGAAGAGAGATCAGTGATGTCAAAAACTAAAATGATAAGATCTGATTCTCTGAAGTAAGTCCCCACTAATCCCAAGTATCTGTCTTCTCCTGCCACGTCATCCACTTTCACTATTATTTGCTTTCCATCATCAGAGGTGCAAGAAAAGTTAACTCTTGTGGATCCAATACTTGGTGTTGTTCCATGTATCCATGAATTCTAAATTTTTTAAATAAAAATAAATAAAAATTTAAAAATAAATCAAAAGATAAATCAAATTATAAAAAAAATAAACAAAAAATATAAAATGTGAAATAAAAATAATGAATAAAATAATGAAAAATGAAAAAGAGGAAAAATAAAAAAATAAATCAAGAATAAAAAAATATATTTTATTACCCCAAGTGTATTTGTGATACAAGTTTTTCCACTGTTAGAGGGTCCTAAAAAAAAAAATTTTTAATAAAACAAAAAAAAAATATTATTTAGTTTACCTGCCAAAACAAATTTGTAGACAGATTGTGCTTGATATTCGAGGGTTTCTTGCTTTAAAGGATCATAATCAATCAATTCACCCCAATTACGAACTTGAACGTACTTTGCGATGAAAATGCTTTTGTAATGATTATCGAAATTCTCCGAAAATTCAGAATCTTCAAAAAAAAAAAAAATGTAAAAAAAAAAAAATGGAAAAAAAAATTGTAAAAAAAAAAAATGTAAAAAAAAAATGTTCAAAAAAATCTTAAATTTAAAAGTATTTTTTTTTTACTTGTTAAATTTTCTTCATTATTTTTTTTGTTGTTTAATTTCAAATCGTTCATGAACTCGGTTACTTTGTCAGAACTGATTTCGATGGAATTGGATTTGGAATGAGTGAGAGAGGACTTGCGGATGGACAATCTGTTGTGGTTGTGTTGCACCTCCGAGTTTAGGAGGGGGATCGTGTTGAAAGTGTAAATATATAATTTTTTCCAGCGTTTGGAGTCGCCACATATATAATAAAATGCTTTGCAAACCCTGATATAAATAAATTAAATTGAATAAATTAAATAAAAAAAAAATATTTAATCAAGAAATTATGATGGATAATTAATATATAGATTACATATTCGATTAATCATGATTGCATTTCCTCAAAAAAATTATAATTTTTTATTGATTGGGAATTAATCAATTTTTAATAATATACATTATAATTAATAATATACAGGTTTATTGCAAGATTATCCACATAAATATTATTTGTTTGTAATTATATATTTGGTTTATCAAATATTTTGTTTTTTTACCTAGATATTGATACAAAATTTCTGACCTTGAAATAACTGAATATTTTCAAAGTTAATTTTTTAGATAGATCCCAAGGCATCTTGACATATTGTTTTTTGAGGAGTTGAGGCAAGGCAGGAGTGAATTTTACCGTATTTTGAATCAAAATTTTATGCCAATCTAAAAAAAAATTAATAAGATGAAAAGAGAAGGTAATTTGAAACAATTTGAGTGATTTATATAATCATATTATCAATTTTTTTTGTGAGATATTTGATATATAAAGATAAAAATTTTTTGAAACCGTTTATTTCCAAAACGTGGTTATTATGCCTATATAATCTATTTCCTGAAGCACTATACAAGGTTTCTTTCAATGGGAAATCATCGAGAGAAAAGATGATTCTCCCCTTTTTCTTGTTTTTGTCAGAAGAATAAATAATGAATCCCTTTTCACTTAACAGTTTTGGATCCTTCAATATATTCAATTCAGAATAGTTATTTCCCATCTCGATATTGTATTTCAATAGAGGATATACTATTTTAATGAGTAGTTTTATTTATATGAAATATAATAAATTCAATTTTTTTTTTTTTTTTACTCTTTTGTACTCATATAATTGTTTTTGTATTCATATAATTCCTTCTTTCATAAGGAAGCAAAAATATATTCTCGTATGAAGAAAAAAAAAATATTTTTCAGGATTTTTTTTTTTAGTGAAGATTAATCTTTATCAAAAATGTATTTCCCTCAAGAGATCAAAGATTGTCATCATCATCAAGCATATCGTTGAAATTTGAAAATGAATTATTCAGATTATTATTTTGTTGAACAGAGGAGGAATTAAAATTTTGATTTGTTGGAGGAGAATTAAAAGATTGGAAATTGTTTTGATTTTGATTGTAATTGGGTAGATTATTTTGAAAATTGTTGATTTGTGGTTGACTATTGTTAATTCCATTTCCATTTTTGATTTCAATCCTTTTATGAAAATTGATGAGATTATAAAGATTATTTTTTTGAATGAATACATCCATATTATTATCTTGCAAGATTTCATTTGCCAACATTAGATTAATTTCTTTGATTTTGTTGTGAAAAAATTCGATGGTCTTGGGATCTGGGTTGAATTTTAAACTTGTTTGGAAAATGCAGTAAATATAATGCTGCATTTCAAAAACACTTATTTTCTTTTCAAATCACACAAAATTAGATTAGAAAATAATTGATGATCTAAAAAGAAATCACCTTATTATGAGCCCAATTATTTCTTGCCTTTTTGATAAATTCAAAATAAATTAGATTCCATGGATTATAAAATTGAATTACCTTTACACAAACGAACATATAGCTCCTAATCTCACTAGGGATTATCATTTTCCACATCTCGTTATAAGATAGGGCATTTGTGAAGATCCTGAGTAGATCAAGTGTATCTAAATCTTCCATTTTTTTTAATGATGCTTGTGGATAGAACTATTTTTGATTTATCATTTTGTGAGCGAATTCATATTTGTTTAATTTACCTGAATAATCTTTTCATAAAATTTATCTCCATAAATAAGAGTCAAATTTGATTTGATGAATTCTCTCATCAAAATAGTCAATATTTTTAAAGATGAATTCAGAATTTCTTCTGTTTTCTGATCAAAAATGTTGTTCATTATTTTGAATTTTTAAATCAATTTTTTTTAATTTTTTTTTATTCATCGATTTTTTTTTAATAAAAGTAAATTTGAAAGGAGTTATACTTTGGATTGTACTATAGTTCAACATCTTTCCTCTGTTGATATTATGAAGCGATGCGAGGCAATTTTTAATTGTTGTAGATTTCAAAGGGCTGTCACCAGTTGAATCAGATGTATTACATTCAAACTCTTTTAAAATTTCTTTTTTTGGAAAAGTTGATTTCTCATTGTTTATTCAAAGTTGTACAACTTTTAAATGAAAATCAACAAATTCTTCGTTAATAAAACAAAATTTGTTTCTTATCTTTTCTTTTTGAAACTTAAATCATGAAGAGACCTTATATATGTACCTTGAAAAGAAAAGGAGGGCTGAACTGCTTTTGGATTGTTTAAAGTATTAACTGGTCTAAATTAAAATGAGTGCTTTCTTTTTTCCAAACTTCCCAATCTTTATTAAGAGATCTTTTTTTTCATTAATTAACCAATATCTTCCCATTAAGGGAGCTTCTTTATTCAAACGATCAATTTGTCCAAATAGATAACTAAGGAAAAAATTGCTTAACAAATTCTACTCTCTTGAACTCGTAATCTTACACCGGAAGATCAATATCAAGTTGATTAGTGTTTTCAATGCACTTTATTTAAAATAATTTTCAAAAAATTTAATAGAATTGGAGAAAATGAATGTGCCTTGGAAAAATAAAAGTTCAAAAGCTTTTTGTTCCTAAGAAATGTGACCGTATTACTTATTTTGTGCTTGAAAAATTTTTTGCTTTTTTTTTACATGATTTATTAGAAAATTTTGCTTTTTTTTAAAAAAAATCGTTAAATTTATTAAATTAATTTTTAATTACTTATTCTAAAAATATAATAAAAATGGCTAACACCATATTAGTATATCGAAATATAAATTCGATTGATATAAATAAATTTTTCTCAAATAATTATAAAAATTTTGAAAATATAGATAAAGAGAGCGAAATACATGTCCATTATGAATCTGGATCAAATACAACTCAAAATAAAGAATTCCCAGATGAGATATTCAAAGAGATTTATTTTTTTGAATCATCTTTACCCAAACCAAATTTGGAGGAAATAAACAAATATGAAAAATGGATCAAAAAGAAAATCTTTCTCTTTAAGGGAAACGAATACATCAAGGAGAGTAAGGAAATATGGGATTATAAGATGTTGGAGAAAGTTGATGAAGAAACAAACTCCATTTTTTACAGAAGAACAGTCTCCGAAGAAAATATTCTCAACACAAATATAAGTTATATTGAGCTCCATTTTTTAGTATTTCGATATAAAATTAATGAGGAGAAATGGATAGATGAAAGTTTCTTGATTCAAAATGAAAGGACAGATATCAAACAATATTTCTACAGGGTGACAACAGAGAAAAGACAATCAAAAATATCCACCGAAATCAAAAATGAATATACTTTTTCTAAGATAGTACATTACCTCCTCAATCAAAATGAACAACAAAATTGGTTGGAATTAGATGATTCTTACATGATGAATGATGCAAGCCTCAAAAAATGGAAAGAATTTGATTTAACCTCACTCAAAGAAGAAGATAGCACCTTGTTGAGCAGGTTTTTGTTTCCATCTCAATTCTATGACATCATAGATACCCATGATACTCTTTTTGATGTTAAATCTTTGTTCACCAGATTCTGTTTGACCATTTTTATGAAATATCTTCCTTCTCTTTGCATCCTCTCCAAGAATTTTTCTTCCTTTGAAATCAAAGAAATCCTCGTTGATATGGATAGCAATGCCCTTAAATATCTTGATCAATATTGTGTTGAAAGATTGGAATCAAGTGATCACTTGAACAATTGGGAAAAGGCTTATTCTTACCTTTTCCTCGATAAGGGTTCCCTTTCAAAAAAATATTTCAAAAAGATCAAAACTGAATCTTATTTGATCAAATTCAGATTGGCTTCTCTCAAATTCGATAATGAAGAAAAAATGCTTGAACTTGAAGAACATTTCCCTCATGCATCATTTATCCTTGGAAAATACAACGAAAAAGACCCCCAATCTTTGATTTGTCAAAACATAATGATATTCAATGACTTTTATTCTTCTGAAGAAAAACGAATACAATCTAAAAAACTGATAGAAAAAGCTTCTGAAATGGGATCATATGCTGCAAAGAGGTTTCTGGGAGAAGAGAATCTGTTTGATTATAAATTTGATATCTTGAGGGAAATTCTCCAAAAAACAAAAGATTTCAAATTATTTTGATTAAATAAATTCAATTTGTTTTAATTAATTTGAATTTCATTTTCATTTGGTTTAATCTTTGTGAAAAGGGAGATATCTTGAACAAAATCAATCTTTAAATAAGCCTTATTCTGAGTATCAAGAATGCATACTTGCGTTTTTTTTTCGCTCCATTTCTCACTTATCAAATCAAAATATTTGAGTGAATGTTCTTGGCATCCTTTCAAATTTGCTAGTTTGGAAAGGGTAAAAAGCGTTTCAGATGTTGGATGGTCATAAGCATTATTATGGCTGAATACTATGATTTTGGGTTTGAAATACTGATCATACATTGAAAAAAGATTACAACCTTCATTGTATGCTCCATGGTGAGATCCAAAAACAATATCGCATTCAAGAAATCCAAGTTTTTGTTGGTATTTTTTATAAATTTGACGATAAGTAGGAAGTGTGGAATCCCCTAAAACGATAATGCAGTTTTTATTGCATGTAATCTTTAACACCATAGATATATCATTTCTCTTATCTTCTTTGATTTTATCTATTATTTTCCAATTTTTATCAATCAGATTTTTAATATCCTGGCCAATAGGCGATAGAATTTCCATTTCAAAATCAATCAAATCGGCAATTTTATCATTCTTTAAGTTCGCGCTGAAAAGAATCTTTCCTTCAAGATTTGTTTTTTTTAAATAATCCAACAAATCTTTGGAATCTTTTTTATCCATAGATGATTTATTTCCCCCAATGTAAATATTTTTAATTTTTTTCTTTATTTGAACGTCTTCAAATATGCTTTTCATCCAATTCAAATGATCTTTATCCGGATGTGAGATAAAAGGTATAATCGTATTTATTTCATTTTTTAGAAGAGAAAATATTGTATTTTTATCAATGAATTGTTTTTGATCTTCAAATTTGGAAGAACCATAATCTATAATAATAGCTTGTGATTTATAAGTGCACACAAAACAATTACCTTGTCCAACATTGAAAAAAAAACATTTCATTTTTTTTTTTTTGATTTATCTTTGAAAAAAATATAATAATTGAATTAATTTATATTTAATACAACAAAACTTTTTTTATTCATCAAATTGAGTTCTTATTTACAACCAAAAATCTTATTCAAAATCTCGATATATAGCTAAAATATAAATCGAAATTAATTAAATTTTTAATAATTAAAATGCTTTTTTATGTTTCAAAACTACAACAGAAATATTATCTTGGCTTCCATAATGAAAAGCAAGATCACGCAGGAGAACAGAGAGATAATTAGGATCCAAATGAGAATAAGAAGAGACAATGTTGGAAACCATCTGGTCTGTCAGCTCGTCCCAGACTCCATCACATCCCAAAACAACAAAGTCAACGTTTTTATTAATCTCAAATTTACTAAAGTGGGGTTCGGATATGCAAATATTTTTCACTGTTGAATCACCTGTTTAAAAAAAGTTAAAAAAATTAAAGAAAATAAAAACTTTTTCTAAAATGAAAATAAAAATAAAAATAAAAATAAAAATAAAATAAAAAATAAAACAAAAAATCAAATAAAATTTAAAAATTAAAAATAGCAAATAAAAATATAATAAAAATGAAAATAAAAATAAAAAATCAAATAAAAAATAAAATTTAAAATTTAAAGAAAAAGATAATAAAAAATAAAAACAAAAAAATAAATAAATATGAATAAAAAATTTAATTACCTAAAGAACGAGAAACCTCAATGAAACCATTCAAACGATCATCCAAAATGTGACTTTCAGGGTCATCGAGAATACGTTTGGTTTCAGAAGGGAGGCTGATTTTGTGATCAACAGTCAATCTTTGAGGCGGAGATTTTTTTATACAAGCGATAGCTCTGGCATCACCTGCGTTGGCAACGTAGAGCACAGTGTCGGAGACGACAAGCACAGATACTGCGGTGGTTCCACTTTTGTTCTTTTTTTCGTCTTTGTTTATTTCCTCGTCTATTTCCTTGTACACCCTTGTGAATATATTTTTCACGGTAAAATAGTCGTTTAACTAGAAGAAATAATAAAAATGAATAAAAATGAATAAAATAAATAAAATAAATAAAATAAATAAAATAAATAAAATAAATAAAATAAATAAAATAAATAAAAT
>JAMYWO010000396.1:15920-31330 GCA_024220525.1 Cochliopodium minus | reverse complement strand
TGTTATATAAAAATATATTCTTTGACATATACTATTAGAATATATTATTATCTTTGATTTGTTATTCCAGAAATAGGTGCTTCTCCCCTTTTTAGGAGTGAAATCAAACTTGTTTTCAAAAAGTTTCTCGACAATAGGGACGGCCCTTTCATTTTGGATTTTGGGGTTGGCATGGAGATGTTTGATGACCTCAACAGCCAACCGGACAAACTGCAACTCAGTGTTTCGGTTGACGGAAGGGAAGTCCATCTCGATGGATCTCTTCTGCAAAACGAGCATAGGTTTCAAAATGCAGTCAGCGATTCTCTTACGGACAAGTTTGGAGACCAATATCTTGATGTTTTGGGTGATGTGTTTCTTTGACCAGCAAGTGTACTTGAACAAGCTGATCATTCTTCTGTAGATCCACATCTCTTTGTCGTCCGGAACGACCACTTTGGGCGAAGGGGTGAGCATTTGGAACGCGAGAGTGAGCGGCTTCACTCCGGCACACGAGTAGCAAATGAGTTGGCAATAGAGTCCTCTCATCAGTTGACAAGAAGTGTTGTCAAAGTCCGTTTTCCTGTCGGGAGTCTTGCTGAACTTTTTGGCGAGAGATTCCATCGTGCTTAGCAAAAGATCGATCAGAAAGCTTCCTATGTCGGGCGCCTGAGGCTTCAAGTCGAACTCCCTCGATGAATTAGAGCTTGCTATGGTTCCCCTTGTCAGCACAGAAAAAATGGCGACCGATTCTTGCGTGCTCTTTTCGATCCAGTTCACTTTGGATGGATCTTTGAGGTTGATGAATTCGTCCAACAAAGGGATTGGGAGGAAACTGTGTTTTTTTTGCTCGAAACTAGAACCTTGGGGTAAAGCAAGACAATCTACACTGTACAAAGGATGGGCCTACGTTTAAAAAAAATATTTAGATTAAAAATAAAATTTAATCATTTAAAAATTTTTAAAGAAGTAAAAATAAAATAAAAATAAAATTAAAATGAAGTTTAAAAATTAAAAAAATAAAAAATTTGTTAAAAATAAACTCAATAAACTCAAAAAAAATAAAATTAGTTGATAATTTGAAAAAAAAGATTAAAAATTATTGTTAAAAATAAATTTATAAATAATCAAAAATTACCCTAGAGTCCAGATCATTGGCAGAGATTTCCATCAAAGCAGACACCGTACAAGTGTCGAGATATTGAGTTCTCTCGTCAATCTTGGAAAGCTCCATTTTAAGTTGAACGAATTTGAAGTACTCACCCTTAGAGATGTACTCAGGAGCCAGCAGGAAAGCCTCACTGTTCACAGAAGCCAAAACAAGGCCCATTTGCGAGCAGTTTGCTTCGAGCATCTCCACCTTTTCTTCAAACTTCATTTCTAATGCCTTTTGGACGTTGCTGTAAACAGCCAACTTTCTTTGGATTTGATTCAAGTTGAATTTCCTTTTGCTTGAAGATTTAAAGCTGGTCAAGTTGCCCAGTTTCTGGACGATGGGATCAATAACCTTTTTGAGCCTAGTCTTGATGCCCTTAGATTTGGCGACCAAACTCTTGATTTTCTGGGAGAACTTTGGATGATCTCTTTGTTCGAACAGCTCTTTGATCTTTTCGTTGATCTTTTTGACGTCCTCGCAATTAGAAATGTACCCAATGAGAGTGGTGGTTATCTGTTTGACGAGCGTCTCTAATTTCTCAGGCTCGAGAATGACTTGGATCTGAGTCAAGATGTCGTTCACTTGCTTGCTGAAATTGGGCAAATCTTTGATGGAAAACTTGGAGAAAAAGTCCTTTATTTCATCGACAGAAACAGAGTTGCCTTCAATGTAAACAAGTTGGCTGCTTCTCTCGTAGATTCTGTTCCATTTTATGTTGCTCAGTTTTTTGTTGGCGTAGTGATTGAGAGATTCCAGTTTGAAGGTGTCAGTCACGTTCACTCCAAATCCGGGGATGTTGTCGATCAGTTCTGGATAAACAACACCTCTGTACCAGTATAATCTATCATTGATCTCCACAAGAACGACAGAGTTTGGTCCAGATAAAGCAGAAACACCAGCTACAAATTTAATAAACATTTAATGAGATTGTATGCAAATGTAATTGTATACAAATTTAATTAATATACAAATTTAATAAACATTTAAATTAAGTAAAAATGATTGATAATAGGATCAATATTAATCAACATAAACAAATGATAATATCAAATTTGGATCTCATTGATTAATTATATAGTATCTTATGTAGAGATAATTTAAATTATATATTATTGGTGCAGATTAAATAATCACAAAAATATTTAATTATACAAAATTAACATTATTGTTAACAAATGTTTAATTCAAATCTGATTGTATACAAAATTAATTAACATTTAATTCAATTTTGCAATAGTAATTTTCAATTTTTTATTATTTCTCAAATTTATTTTTTTTTTTTTTTTATTTTTTATTTTATTTTACCAATATTAACTTGATTGAGAAACTCGGTGACATTCATCCCTTCAAATTTTTTGGTAGGATGAACAATGAATATCCCGTTTATAGTTCTGCTGCAACAATGGATGACTTGCTCGCTCCACAAATCACTGACATGAATCACTGGTAAGCTTTTCTCTACGAGTTCGTAAAACTTTGAAATGGTGTTCTTTCCCTTGAATCCCTGAGCCAAAGCCAAATTACTGCATCCTTGACAAACTAAAATTTTTCAATATAAATAAAATAATAAAATAATGATAATAAATAAAATAATCAAAAAAATTAGATGTCAAAATATAAAAAAAAAATGAATAAAATTAAAATAAATAAAATAAATAAAATAAATAAAATAAATAAAATAAATAAAATAAATAAAATAAATAAAATAAATNTTTTATTTTTTATTTCAAATTTTTTATTTCAAATTTTTTATTTCAAATTTTTTATTTCAAATTTTTTATTTTTTATTATTCGTAAATCAAGTACATTGTTTCCACATATTTGGCAAGGAGTGGTGGAGTATTGGTGGCACAGAATGATGCACTTACCTTTTTTTTATTCAAAATTTCACAAAATGCATCATTTTTACAAATCCCCTCAACCCTTTGATGATATGTCACCTTTTTTTTTTTTTGTTCCTTTTTCTTACAAACTTTTATTTTTTTTCACAATATTTATTATTACTTATTTATTTTGATAATTTTTTTTTTAAATTATTTTTACCAAAAAGGTACATACACCCCATTGAAGCATTTGGATATTATTTGATTTTGTGGTAACAAAAAATTGAAAATTTTTAATTTTGGTTGAATTAAAAAAAAAAGGGGTCCTCCTTTCGTTCTCCCCATTCACTATTCTTCTTTTATTATTTACATGGTAAGAAGTTTTAATTTATTTTTTTAAAAATGTTAAAGTAAAATATATTAAAAGGTTGTTTGTGGGATAACTGGGATCACTGATCATTCGGGAATAAAAGTACCAAAAATTTGTAAATTTTTTAAAAAGTTTTAAAAATTTCTTTTGGAAAATAAAAGATGAAGATGGGAAAATTATACAACACTGAAGAACATGCTCTCCATCACTCAACTTTCAATTTTAACTATTCTTTTCCTTTTCCTTTTATGGACATTTTCTTCAATACATACATTTCACCTGAAAAAGAACAAGACAAATGAATTTTATTAAACCTTTTTCAAAACAGTTCATTGCTAGAAGGAGGTATTTTATCCAATTACAATCCACAATGAATATTTGTGAAAGATAAAATCTCATGTTTCATGAAAAAAAAGTTTTGATATGAACAATTTTTTATTTTATTTTTTGAATAAATTATATAAAAAAGACAACAAGCCAAAGAAAAAGAGATGTTTTCAGAGTGAAATGTATTTTTGAGTTTGTTTGTTTAAAGAACAGGGAGAGGAGGCAAACCAGTGGGGTGGTTGATGTGGTGTATTTTTTCAGAACGAAAGTTACAAAAGGGGAGGTTGTCTGCTTTTTTGGCAACCCAGTCGACACCAGCATATTCATAATATGTTTTAAGAGGACGAACATCTATTTTATTAATTTTCATTTTTTTAATTATTAATTTTTAAATTAATTTTTTAATTTAATTTAATTTAATTGATTAATTGATTATTTTATTAATTTATTGATATTTTTACTGATTATTTTTATTTTGATATTTCTTTTATTATTTTTACCGCCCATTTTAAACTTGTCAACGTCAACCAACCATTTGTCATCAGGACGTTTCTCAGCAACACCCAACTGAAACTTTAATCGTTGAACACTACCCAAAGTGTTATCCCAATGAACAGGTACGGGAACGTTGTTCGTGGCATCCTTGTATTTGTGAAATATCACTGAAACTGAAGGATTGTAAATATCCCACCTAGAAAAATAAAAAATAAAAAAAATGAATTAATCAGATTTTGTGTAAATGTATTGTAATAAAAAAATAAAAAATAATAGTTTGAAAAAAATAAAAAAAATAAAAAATAAAAAATAAAAAAACAACAAAAAAATAAAAAAAAAATAAACAAAAAAAAAATAAAAAAAAATGAACAAATCAAAAAAAATAAAAAATAAAAAATAAAAAAAAATTGATAAAAAATAAAAAATAGTTAAAAAATACCCGTAAGAAAAGAGACAAGAAGACATTAAGAGTTCTTCTCCAGAAAAGAGGGAGGGGTAGTTGGGGTCGAAGGGACATTTTTCAAGAAAATCAGCTCTTCCAAACACTCCCCCCGCCCCCACAAATATTCCTGGAAATGGCTTTTTAATTCTGTCGTTCATTCCGTTTAACAATTGTCCTATTATTAAAAAAAAAAAAATAAAAAAAAAATAAAAACAAAAAAAAATGTTTAGAAAAATAAAATAATAAAAAAAAAAACAAAAAAAATAAAAAAAAATAACAAAAAAAATGTTTAGGAAAATAAAATAAAAATAAAAAGTAAAAAAAAATGATTTTAAAGAAATTTGATCAAAAAAATATTTTTTACCCGAAAATCTTGGTAAATTATGTCCTGAAAAATTTTTGAAAAATAAAAAAAAAAAAAAAAATATTTGAAAAAAATAATTTTTACCATCCCAGTTGAAAACACAGAGGTTGACAATCATGTGTTTTGCTTTTTTTCCCATGGACTCATACACTTCGAAAGCAGGAGGATGCCACGAAAGCACAACTCGGTCATAATCTACCATCAAAAGTTGGTTTTTTAAAAGTCTATCCCTTTATTTTTGTTTAACAAAAAAAAAAGTTAATCTGTTGAATTAAATTTTACATAAATTAAATTTACATAAATTAAATTTTACATAAATTAAATTTATTTAGATAAAAAATCTAATTAAAATTTCCAAGAAGATTTCAGAATGTGATGTTTTTTATGTTTGAAATCACAATATCTTCAATATGAATTCAAATGATCATTTGAAAAAAATTTTTGGGGATGCCCCAAATTACATATCTTTATTTCATTTTCCAATAAGTGAAATATTCAAGTTTTCTTCGATAAAGTTTATAAAAAAAATATATAGGATTCAATATAGGATTCACATAATAATTATTTAGTTGTGATTTGTTTTTATATCTTAATATGAAATGGATATGATCCATTTATGATTCAAAAGATTGAATATTTTTTTTTCAAATCAAATTTTACCATCCTTCCATGAAAACAGAATGAGCATCAATCTGCAAAAAAAATTCTTCACCTCCATACATGGTGGATACCATGTGACGAACTACCTGTACACCACGTGTATCAGTTGCATTCATTCGAATCACAGAGAAATTTTCGCGCAAACAATTTTTCTTCTCAGAAGTCATCAAGATGCAATATGCTTCCAAACAATCCAAATCCTCTGCTTTATTCTGTTGCACTATCCCTACATATACTTTTGATGGTTCCTCTGCTCCATTCATCATCGTTCTCAACGATTCTGGACATCTTGGATCTCTGTAGGATGCTATAGACACGAATATTGATCCTGCTTCCTTTCTCTTTGTTGGGAATTCGAATTTCCTTGCCCAATCTAGAAAAATCTATTTTTCACCCCATTTTAAAATAAACTGGGAGGATACAAGTGTTAAATTGGCCAAAATAATAATAATAATAATAATAGGTAATATTCCCTCTTATTCTCTTTATTTTGGTCTTATTAATTTTGATATTTACCTTTTAAATTAATATCAAATGGAATTTTACATCATTTTGAGGGTATTTGATGTGATTTTTTGATGTGTCAGTTGATTGAATTCCATAAATGATATTTTTCTCTTTTTTGGTTTTTGAATTAAAATAACTTGCATCTGGCAATATGAAGAAGAGGGAGCTCAAAATTAATAAAACAGCCAAAGAAAAAATTATTTTTTTTGGTTGAATTATTGAAAACATTTTTTTTATTGATTTTATTTTTATTTGAAGAATATAAAATCAATTGTGATTTTGTTGAATAAAAGATTTAATTACTTGAAATTATTGTTGTAATAAATCTTGAGAGAACTCAAAATTTTGTAAAAAGGGGGTCTTTGAGAAGGATCCTTGTGCCAAAAATATTTAATCCAGCTACTAAGAACTTCGTCCTCTACTTTGATGGGAGGTCTTTCATCAATGGAAGCTCTGTAAGCAGCTTCGTTAGGTTTGTAATCTGAAAAAGGAATTTCACCACTAAACAACTCGTTGAATATGATTCCAAAACTATAAACATCCACGTTTGAAGAGTACTTATGGTGATTTGTTATTTCTGGCGCCCTCCATCTTGCATTCCCAGTGTGTTTCAATGAATGTTGAAGATCGAAACTTTCGCTATAGAATGCAAATCTAAAAATAAATAAAAAAATAATTAAAGCAAATCTATATATATAGATTTTAATTAATATTATTTTAAATGTATAAAATATAAAAATTTAATTTTACTTCACAAAATAATTTATTTATTTTTACCCAAAATCAATGATTTTAATTTGATTAGAGTTTTTTATATCCAACAAAATGTTTTCGGTGGTCAAATCTCGGTGCATAATTTTTTGAGAGTGCACAAAATTCATTCCTGAAACAATAAAAATGGCGATTTCAATTATCTCTTTTTTGGTGAATTTTATTTCTTTGAAAAATTGTTGGGTTAAATATTCTCGATCAAAATGATATTAAAGTATAATCTTGATAAGTTATAATATTAATTGCTGAAATGGGTTACTTTGTTCATGAAGAATTTTATAAATTGTATCTGCTTGAATAAATTCGGTCATTATGAAACAATGCTCAATAGATTGATGAGCACCCAAAAATTTAACAATATTGGGATGATTGAATGCCGATAATAATTTCAAATAAGCCACCTCCCTGGCAAATAAAACTTCGATTGGGAAATCCCCGTTATTATTTTGATCTTGATTTTTCAACATCTTTTTTATACATACTTTTTGGGAAGATTCATCATTCTTTTGAATATAATTAGCTTTCCAAACTTCTGAAAAATGGCCCCTAGAAATAATCTGACAAATAATGGGAATGTTATTGATTATATTTTGAAAAATGAATGATATAATTTTGGATGATTGAAATATGAATGCTTGTTAAATTTTACTTTTTTCCATGAAATGGATTTCTCATCGAATTGTACACCCTTCAATAATCCAGGAGGATTCCTCCAATCCCTAAATGTTTCTCCTGTATTTTCAGTAGAAATCAAATGATCAATGGAATTGATATCTTCCAAAAAAGATTTATTTTCCATTTTTGAAGATGTAGAATTATAAGATGATTCAGAAGTATCCATATTGGTATTATTATTATTGCTGCTATGATTGCTATCAAAAGAACCTCCCCACATGTATAAATAAATTAATGTTCAATTTTTTTTTATTTTAATATTCTTTCCAACCTGTATTCAAGAAGATACTGAAAAAGTCTCAAAAAGAAATTTGAAAGATGAAAAAAAATTTAATTTTATCAATTCAAAATTATTAAACAAATTATTTAAAATTTTCTACCAAGTTTTGTGTGGAAGATTGTTTCATTTGAAGAATTTTTAGATTATTTTGGATGTGTTCTTTATGTGAATACAATTGCTCAAGGATCTTTGTAATTTTACTTTGAAATTCTTTCTTTTCAAAGTTCATTTTTTCGATTTCTTCAGATTTCTTGTTTTGAAGTTCTTGGAAAAGAGAATTGAGATTCTTTATTTTGATATCAGTCTCGTCTCTCGTAGATTCGATATGTTTTTGAATTTTGTAAGAATTATTTCTCAAATTTGATAACTCTTCATTGAGAGTATTCTTTTTGTTGTTGTAGGTTTTCTCCAACATTTGGCGTTTAAGCTCTAGATCCTTCAAGTCATTGTTTTTCTCAACAATAGATTCTTTGGATTCGTTCACTTGCTCCAAGAGATTTTCGATATCGTTTTCCAATTTGTCGAGAGAAGAATGGAGACCTTTTTTGAGATTGGAAAGGAGAGGAGAGATATTCTTTGAAATTTCCGCAGAATCACCATTTTGGATTCTAACAGAAGAGGTGTGTCCTTCAAAAAAAAGCTCAAAGTTTGGATCGTTTTGATTCTTTTGAGGGACCAACTGAAGTTTGGTAGCATTGTTATTGTACTTTTCTATCTTGGATTTGATAGAAGTGTTGATTTTGGAGAGATTTATCTCGAGATCACCCCACCTGCTCTCCGTTTGCTTCAACTTGTTATCAGTGTTGTGAAGTTGTTCATCCAAAATCTTTTTGGTTTCAGCGATCTGTTGAAAGTTTATTTGATTCTTCATTTGTTCGTTAAGTTTGTTTTCGAGATTCTTCTTGTCTTCTTTCACGACACTGGTTTCTTTCAAGAGATCACTAATCTGAGAGTTGATTACTTTATATCTTTCCACAGCATTGTTGATAAATATGTTGACTGCATCATAGGATATGATGTGATTGGCAATGTCTCCCTCATAGGTTTGCTTTAGTTTTTCGAGTTCTTCTAATCTTCCAAACTTTTGTTTTTCTTGTTCGATTTGATTCTCAATTAATTCGCTTTGTTTCAAGATTTGTAGGGTATCTTCTTTATATTGATCATTCTTTATTTCAAAGATCTTCTTGTATTCTTCTTCCAATGCTGAAAACTCATTTCCACCAGAAAGGAAAATAGAGTAGGCTCCTCTCACATATTCAAAGAACAATCTGTCTCTGCATTCTTTGAAGATTAAATCGTACATCATATTTTCTTCGAATTGGATTTCATAGTTGGGAGATTTGAACAATTCAGAATAAATCAACAATTCAACCATCCAGGACAATGTGGCAAGTAAAGAAGGCCATACATGCATCCCACCAACAGAAAGAAAAGATCTCTTGGAAATATTGATTGGATAGCCAAGCAACTTTAACAATTCAGGGATGTCTTCGTGTCCCTTGTTTTGGAATGAGAAGCTTGGATCTATCTGGTTGAAAAGAAATAGGAAAACAGTTGTATAAGTCTTAGTGGAAGGAGATGAAAGTAAATCCTTTGAAGATATTTGTTCAGTAAATCCATTTGTGTCGAGATATTTTAAAATTATATTAACTGATTCTCTCATAAATTCTTTATCATTGATTGGTCGTTTATCTTGCACTTGTGTATTCTTTCTCTTTTGTGCTGTATTAAGGATGGATTGTCTGTTAGTTCCCACTGTTGAACTTCTTCCAGTAACTGACATTCTGTTAGATGTTGATGTTCTTCCCATGGTTGATAATCTATTGTCTTGTTTTTTGTTATCCATTGTTTTATGAGGTGTTTTTAAACTCATTTTGATGGATGTTCCAACTGATTTTCTTGAATTCAAATTCTCATTTGTCAATAATCCTAATGTATTCCTACTTTGCATTTGCATTTGCTTTTTTTTTTATTTTTTATAATTTCAGTTTGTTTTAATATATTTTAAATATGGCGCAAAATATAATAACGATTTTTTTTTTTCATGAATATTTAATTTGGTTGATTTTTCATTCTATTATTGTTCAAAAAAGAGAATAAATTATTAATGAGAGGTTTTTGAATGAAAAACAAAGATCAAAAAAAAAAATTGATATGAGCCAAGAAAAATATTCTATTTTATATTGGAGTGGTTTACCTGGAAGAGCTGAATTCGTTAATAAATTTTATTTATTAATTATTGCTATTTTCAAATCAATTTTGTTAAAATAAATTAAGATTAGACTCATTTTTGAAGATGCTGGAGTTAAATATGGAGATGAGCCCCATACTTATGGAAATGTTGATTGGGAAAAGTTTGGAGTTAAACAACCTATTCCATTTTATGCAGTCCCATTGTTATTTTATACCAACGGAAATGGAAACACTATTGCACTGAGCCAAACTCCCAATATAGCCAGTTTCCTTGATTCAAAATTGGGTAAAAATTAAATAAAATTTTTGATGAAATTATAACTTTTCTTTTAATAATAATAGGATTCAAAAAAACCGAAGAAGAAAAACATCAAGCCAATCAATACTTCTTGACAATGATGGGCAAAAACTACCTTTCTTTTTTTTTAATCAACTAAATTTCATTTGTTGAAACAAACAGATTGTAAAAACTTTTTTCTTCAATTTTTTAAATTTCTCTCAACTTTTTTTTCTAAAAATAGTGATGACGGAATTTCACGACTTACATCATCCAGTAACAAACTTGAAACTTTACGATGATCAAAAAGAAGTATCATTGATGAAAGTGCCAAGCTGGAGAGACGTAAGAATGCCCAAATTTTTGCAATACTTTGAAGAATCATTGGTGTTCAACAAAAAAGGAAATGGAAAGTTCTTTGTTGGAGAAGATTGCTCTTATGTCGACCTTGCTTTATTTCAAATAGTTAAGGGTCTCCAATTTTCTTTCCCTGCTATCTTAAAGAAGTACGAAGAGGAGAAAAAGTTTCCTCACGTTTTTGACTTGGCTAACAGAGTCGAGCAAAGAAAAAACATCCAACAATTCCTCCTTTCTTCTAGAAGAAACAAATTCGAAATTGATGAAGAAGATGGGTGCTCTAAAAAGGGTATTTTTCGTTACTACAAGGAATGGCAAAACTGAACTACCTTTTAATTTCAAATAAAAATCAAATTGAAAAATTTAATTACAAGAAAATAAAATATATAAACAAAAAAAAAAAAAAAATGAAATCATCGACTGAACAAAATACCCTCTTATATAACAAAATTGGATTGAATCCCAACAAATTTTATGGATGCTATCTTTTGACATCTTTAGCGCCAAAATTCATTTTACACACATATATTGGTTTTACTGTAAACCCACAAAGAAGAATCAGACAACATAATGGAGAAATATCCAATGGAGCAAAGAAGGTAAAAATTTGTTATATAAATCTATTTATCAGTTATAATACAATGTATGTTAATTTATATTCAATTTAGACCTCAAAGAAGAGGCCATGGGAAATGGTGGTGATTGTACATGGATTTCCATCGAAAATAAATGCTCTTCAATTCGAATGGAGCTGGCAAAACCCCAAAAAATCAAAAAGGGTGAGAGAAGCAATAATGAAAGTGACGGGAGTGGGACACAATTATAAATTGAAAGCGAAATTGAGATATCTCTTTGAAATGGTCTCCCAACCACCATGGTGCTATTTTCCACTCACGATGCAATTTCTTAACGATAAATATAAACATCTCCTCAATGATTGCCCCACCCTACCAAATAATATCAAAATATTGATCTCCCCTATTTCAACACTCACCATATACAATCTCAAAAATTTACCAGAGCCCTTCAAAAAATCGCAGAGCAGTAAAATAAAAAACTTTTCCTCTCATTTTTTTTTTTATAATTTAATTTTCCAAAAATAGCCACCATGTGTGATCTTTGCAAGGAGAAAATGGAGAGTGATGATAATCTGAAATGTTCCAATCTTAACTGCGACATGATCTGCCACATTAAATGTTTGGCGAAGCAATTCATTGGGAAAAGCGAAGGGGAGCTTTTGCCAAAAGGGGGGAACTGTTTTAAATGCAAAAACTATCTTTTGTGGCAAGATTTAGTGAAAGTTCTCTACACCAACTTGTGGCTCGAAAAAAGAAACAAGAATCCCTCTTCCTCTTCCCAATACAGTGAAATCTCTGAGGATGACGATCTCTCTGATGAAGACGACAATGATGATGAAAACGAGGATGATGAGGATGAATACGACAAACTCGTTAAAGATCTCCAAGACAATCCTCTTGAAAAAGAAAAGGAAAAAGAGAAAGAGAAGGCAAAAGAGAAAGAGAAAGAAAAGAAAAAAGAAAATGCAAAAGAAAAAGAGAAGGAAAAAGCAAAGAAACCCCTTAAAACTAGTACTCAAGTGCCCGTTCAAAACAAGTCCTCCAAAGAGTCGAAATCCAGATCTCGATCTTCTCCCGCCAAAAGAAACCTTGTTTCTAAAAACGATCCTGTCAAAGAAAAGAGATACAAGCCTGTCACTCTGTACAAGGGAAGCTCTTCAGATGAAAATGTAGAAAATAACAAAATCATAAGCAAAAATCAAAATAATATAAACAAAATTAACGATTTGAAGGAGTTATTGAAAGATGACTCCTCTGATTCTTTTTTGCTCCACTCTATCATCACCAAAAAAAACTAATTGGAGAAGAATTAAAACTTTCTTTTTTAAAACAAAAACATTTTTAATTTTTTTGAATTCTACAAATCTCAAATAATCATTTTTGATTTTCAAAGAATATACAGATTTTATTAAATTAATTTATCAATCCCCTCTATAACATCATCATACTTTGTTAATTGTTCCAACATTTTCAAAATACTTTTTAGTTCTTCATCACTTTGATTATCAAACCAACTTTCGCAAGGGACCGCATTTTCTGGTTGGAAAGCGTAAGAAGCCTCTGAATTATCAATTATAATTGTTGATTTTATATTTCTACCCAAACGGGTTAAATCTTTGACATAGTTGCCTTTATAAAATGTACAATGTTCTCTAAATAATCTATGTTTGACCACTTTATATTTATCCAATTGATCGATTACAGGATCTGCATACTTTAAATTTTTTTTTTTTAGAATATAATTTTCAAATTTTCATTATTTTTTATAAATATGAGGATTTTTTAAAAATAAGATTTACTTTTGATAAAGATGCAGTAAATACTACAATTTCATATATTTCTCCCAACCGCTTTAGAAAATCATCGACAAAAGGCCTTTTTAATACATAAACTTGATATATTTGTTCTTCTATTTCTACAGGTATTATAAAATCAGCATTTGCAACAGGCTATAGGAGTACATTTAATTTTAAAAAATTTATAAATATATTGTGGTTGAAAAATAAAATAAAATAAAATATTTTATTTTATGTGAATTTTTAACCTTAAATGAACTATGAACAAGAGTTTCATCTAAATCCAAAACAAGACATTTTTTCCCCAAATCTATCTCACACAATGGAGGTAATAATTTATCTCCTTTGTCAGTTTCCCTATTTTTCTTTGTTGTGCGAATGAATATATCAAGTTTATTTTTGAAAAATAAAGGGATTTTTATACTAACACTATTTTTTATCTTGTTTTTTTTCTTTCCAAAGCAAGAACATCCCTTCTTCTTTGCTATAAAATTAATATTTCGATTTATTGCTTCAAAAAAAAAAAAAAAATTTTTTTGATTTTGAATTTTATTTGGTTACGTTTGGGATTTTTATCGACTTGTGTTATTAAATGATTGGGCTGAGACATGAATTAAATAACAATATATCCTGTGAGATGAAGAAATTTATGTCTCTATTTTTTTTAATATTTTTAAATTTATAAAATTAGAAATATTATTATTAAAAAAAAAAAATGAGCGAAACCACCCAAATTGAGAAAAGTATAATTAAAGTAATAAAAGAATCTTTGAAGAATAATAATATAAATGAAGATGATTTATTCCAATTATTGAAAAAAGAGAAACAAAATTTTTTGAAAGAATATGGTTCTCTCCTTAATTTGGAATTGCTAGAATATTTCAAAGTTGACAATGATTTTATCATGCTGACCTTCTATTATAAAATAAAGAATGAATTGATGGAAAAATCCAAAAAGAAAGATTTTTTGATGCCTAATAATCGAAGAATAAAAACCTACACAAATGTACAAAAAAAGCAATTAAATTATTTATACTTTTGCAAACATTTGAAACATGATAATTTAGGTTATATGAATGATTCTTCTCTCAGCGAAAAGTATCCAACTTTGTTTTATGAATATGTTGGAAAATTCCAATCAGAAGAGCTTCCCAAACAAATTGATGAATTCGATGAGGATGAAGAGGATGAAGAGGATGAGAAAATGGAATTGATTGATAAAAAATCCAAAAATAATCGAATGAAAGAAAATACAAACCATATCATCGAAAACAACACCAATATAGTTGAAATAAAGCCTTTAAATTCAGAATTAAAAATAAATACAAACAAGATTGATTCAAAAAACATAGAAAAACAACAGATAGAGAAGAAAAACACTTCCACTCCTAAGCTTTCAGAATTCCTTTTGAATATGTACGATAAACAAAGAAATTTTGAGACCATCTACAATGAAAGAAAGGATCTGAGCGATGAAGAAGGGGAGGATGAAAATGAAAACCTCCCCAAAGAAGAAATAGAGATTCTAAGATCGGAATTCTACTCTCTTGTGGAAAAAATGTTTGTTAATGGAGAGGATAAATCTTTTGACTATCAAGAAGTGGAAATGGATCAAGATATCCTCACTCTCTTTGAGAAACAACAATCCTATGATGATGAAGAGAAATATTTTGATATGGAGGATGATGATAATCTATAGAATTTTAGCAATTATACATAATCAAACGATTGATATAAACAAAATTACAAACAAAATAATTTATAAAATTACAAAAAAATTTATTTATCCTTTTTTCCTCCATCCAATAAATAAAGCCTCTTCTTTTTCATTTTTTGTTCATGAAATTCATGTAATCATTTGGACCTATCAATGCGAATAGCAGATTGTCCGCTCTTTTCATTTTTTCTGACAGAATTTTTTCATAATTTTCTTCATTTTTTGAATTGCTCCAAAAAGTCCCATATTTCGAATTATAATCACCTCCTCCTTTGTTTTTGTATTTTTTCTTTCTATCATCATATTTGGAAGGTCCATAGTTTGGACTTCTATCCCTCTTGCTTTTGTAATCCCTTGAAGACATTGCAAACAAAATAAAATTGCGCAATTTTTTTTTTTTTATTTTTTGATTCGAATTCAAAGAAAAAAAAAAATTTGAAGAAGAAATGGATTGTGCATATTGTCATAAAAAAGGAGGTAAAAGTTGTTCAAGATGTATGAATGTTGTATATTGCAGTGTTGATTGCCAAAAGAAAGTAATTTTTTGTTGAAATCAAACTTTTCAACGAGATAATATTTTTAAAAAGGATTGGATCAAGCATAAAGATAAATGCCAACCATTATCTGTAAGATGAATAATATA
>JAMYWO010000396.1:8420-13420 GCA_024220525.1 Cochliopodium minus | reverse complement strand
AACTTTAACAGTATTGAGAATTGGAGAACCAGAGAAAGATTGAATATAATTTGAAGAAGAAGGACCGAGTAACAGAGAAAGAGTGATTGAAAAAAAATAATCATCAAAGTTTCCAAGGGATCTTTCTTTAAAAGCAAGCACAGACATCCTAATTGCCCAAAATGTAGCAAGAAATGGTTCTAATTTGGATCCATTCAAGTTGTTTTCTGCTTTCATCATTATCTCCAACAATGAAGCAAAGTGATTATCTTCACGACTCAGTTCTCTATTTTGACTGACAGCATAGTAATAAAGAATGATTTTTGATGTTTCAGCTGTTATAGGTTTGTCATTTGTTTTTTTTTCTATTTCCCTCAACAAGTCCAGTGTATGTCCTTTAGGGTTGTACAATCCATTGCTATAATAGGTCAGATAATTTTTCAAGAGAACAGGTTGTTGTGAAATTGGTGGAATGAGAAATTTCCAAGAAGTAGGCATTATATTTTGAACTGACAAATTTTCACTAATTGCCCTTATAATTTGAGCACAAACTTCTGCATTATTGATTTCAATGTTATCTTCCATCCTCTTCAAAATGGGTGAAAGAATAGCTTCTATCACTATATTTAAAATTAAGTTTTATTTTTTATTTACAATTTTTTTGGTCTTTTTGTTAAAATTACTTCTTGGGTTCCCCCTGGTAGAGAGAAGAAGGTTCTTGATGAATTGGTTATTGAAATCAATTCCAGCACCTTTAGATATTTCTTCAATATCATTTTCATTGAATAATCTCATCTCAAGTGGTGTTGAACTTCCCGGAGACCCACCTGGTTTCTTAATTGCATCTGGTTGAAGAGTTGAATAAAAGGGGCAGAGGAGATAAGAAGGGTGCTCGTAATCTTTCATGCATAAAACATAATCAACTGCAAAGTCATTTACCAAATCAATCTTACACATGTATGACATCAGAGAAAGTTCGTCAATCATCAAAACAGCCAATGGTTTTCCTTCATGAGATAAAGCCCCTTCAGGAAGATTTCTTTCGAAGACTTTTTCTTTCCAATGCCAAACTAAAAACTCTAATACACGACTCCAAGTGATAGAATTGGAAACAAAAGTAACCCATCGATCATAGTTTTGATCTATATCTTTCTCGAAAGTTTCTTTTGGAAAGAAATAACTATATTTTAATTAATAATTATTTTTTTAAAATTGATATTAGTATAAAGATTAAATTTATAACCTTGCAAGAATTCTTATTTGAAGAGAATATTCCTTATTTTCTTCTTGTATCAATGTCATTCTATCATTGAATGTAATATTGACCGCAAATATTCCTTCCTCCATAAGAGCTTTTGCAATTTCGTAACATGAACGAGACTAAAAATAAAGTAAATTGGTTAAATCAAATATTTAAATTGGTAAATAAAAAAATATTTTTAAAATAATTTAAAGATGTTTCTACTGCCAAAAAATTATATTTAAATACCTTCCCAGTACCAGGAGCTCTAACTAGATAACATACGCTGGTCTAAACGATCCATTTTTGAAATTGTTTTTTCTAATTTCAATGATATCTTTTGCACTCTGAATAACTCCCACATCCAAATATTTCTCTGCTTTCTGAATTTTGGAAGTATAGAGATTTGGCTTCTTGAAGTCATCTTTGAATGTATCAAAAGATTCCAACAATTTGAGAAGTATTGGGAAATTTGTTGGTGTCCAAAAGGCTATAGTTAAAATAATCATTAAATATCAAGGTTAATTGGGAACATTTTACCATTTAGAAACTCATCTTTATCATCTTCAGAGAGTTTCTTTTTGAAGGATTGAAAATTTTTCCATTTGCAGCTTCCATTTTCTATTTCATCCAATATCTTCCATTTGCTATCTAATTTCTTTTCAACATTCTCATCTTTTATTTTATCTTGTTATTTCAATTCATAATTGTCAAAATTTATACCTTTTATAGAATAATGACGTTCAATTGAATTTGAATTAAATGTCCAATTATATGTCGTTTTGGAAATGTGGTGATGAGAGTGGAAAGCAAACTTAAGAAAAAAATAAATAATTAAAATTTAGACCAAATTTTGATTTTTTACATTATTTGTTGAATTGAAGGAGCGTGAAAAACAATTCTTGAAGAATTTATTTTTGCTGAACAAAAAATTTAAAGTTTTAATTTTATTATTCATTTAAATTTAAGGGATTTTTATATTTTAAAATATTTGGAGAACTTTTTTTTATTTTAATATCAACAAATTCTTATCTTATAAAAATTTTGTAATTAAAAGAATCCAGATATAATTTATGCAATTTATTAATTTAGGGTCATTTTTTTAAATTGGGATAAGAGAGAATTTTTTAAAAATTTTGGTAACTTTTCAACTAACTTTTTTTGATATGTGAAATGAATTTGTTTGAAAATGTTAAGGATAATTCTTTGAGAATGTTGTTTTTGTTAATTACATTGATTTGCTTACGAAGGCTACAACAAAAAGAATAAATGTCTTTTATTTTTTATTTTTATTTTTCCCGAAACAGTTATTTTTTATAGAAAGATTCCAAGAACAAAAGAATCTTTTTATCAGCAACGTTGGTATCCTTCCAATGCTCCAAAACTAGAGAAATGATTCCGATCAAAAAGTTCTTCTTCTGTTTTTTGAGTCCAATGTGGCACAACATGGAGGACAACTCCTTATAAGGCACATACTTGGACAACTCCTTTTTAATGTCAACTTTGCTATTGTTGTAAAGTTCCAAAGCCCTTTGATTTCCAGGAACATCATGCAAGGCGATCAAAACATTGTCTTTGGGAAGGGGTTGGGTTACTTTCTTGACGATTTCTTGCTTTCTACGTTTGGAGACGCCGAGGATGTAGTCAAGATTTTTTTTGAAATCGTTTTCGTTCTTTTCGAGCATCTCTGAGATGTTCACGTTTTGGTTTTCACCCACCTTTCTCACGTGCCTTTTTTTTAAAAAATAAAAATAAAACTTTTTTAAACGAAATAAAATACTACATTCAAATTTTTTTTTTTTTTTGCACTAATAAAATTCTTTAAAAAAAATAACTAAAACATTGAATAAGATCATATGTTTGAAGGAAGGATGTTAAAATATAATTATTTTTAATAAAAAAAAAAAAAAAAAGAGAAATTTTACCAAGGAACCCTCTTTATTTCTGCATCTCCACAAATAGCTCTTTTGTTAACTTCATTTATGAAATTGCGATTCTGGATATGGACTTGCACGTCTTTGCCAACACCTTCCTTCAAAGATTCCTCAATTATCCCCATTTTTTTGATGGTCTTCTCAATCTCCTTTTCATTTCCCCCTTTCACAGCGTTTCTAAGTTCTTGTTTGACATCAGAAAATACACCTATTTTTTTTTTATTAAAAAAAAAAATTTTTATAATTTAAATTAATCTAACGAAAAAAAATAAAAATTTTTTTTCTATTTAAATTACAAGCTCTCTTTGTGGTGATGTTGAGACATAACTTCATCAAGTACCCAAGTTGGCTCCACTTTGCTTTTCCATCTTTGACAGATTCAAGGAAACTGAAAGAGATTTTTATTTTTTATTTTTATTTTTTATTTTTTATTTTTTATTTTACTTTTTTTTTTAGAAAATGGGCAAATGTGGTCNATTATAGTGATATTTTTATTTAATCATAAATTTTTCAATTTTGAATATTATTTTTGATCAAAAAAAAATACAAGTAATTTGTAGAATTTCATTAAGAATATTGAAAAATTAAATGTAAAATTTGTATATTTGTATAAATTTGGTGAGTATATTTGTCAAATTTTAGGTACAAATTATGTAGATATAAAAATTGAAAAAAGTATAATATCAAAGGTGTTTTGATTTACCATAGATATCTTTTTCTTTTGAAAGTTTGATTCCAGTAAGGGCACAATTTTCAACTTTATAAAGGCCATTGTCAAGATAATATTGTTTTTGTTGTGGGGAAATCCAATCAAAATCGATGGAGACCTGTAAAATATAGAAATATTAAAGAGATAAAAGAACAATTTAAAATTTCATTTACCCAATCTTGCACAATTTGTTGACATAGCAAGCATGAAATTAAAAGAGAAATTAATAAAAGTTTTTTTTTCATTTCAATTCACAAATTCAGTATCAGCTATTTTTTTTATTTTGTCTTCTTTTAAAGAAAATTGAATGACAAAAAGAATGTATATCAACATTCTCCACAAAGCCAAAAATGCTCTTGTAAATTTCAAATAATTTTTCTAATTAAAATATTTTATAATAAAAAATTGAGAAAATATAAAAAGATATTGTTGTAGATATTATATTCTTGATTGGATCAATGGAATTAATATCAATAGGAGTGTTTTTGTTGGTTTTTTTTGGTTATCTGATTTTAGGATTCTTATTGAATTACTGGTATTATTGCAAAAACAGCAAAGATCACCAAATATGGAAAATTAATTTGAAAGAAACAAAAAGATTGGGGAAAAATTATAAATGGTGGTGCCCCTTTGGAAATGGGAATGCACCATATCATCGATTAATTGCTTTCAGTAAAAAAAAAAGATCAAAAAACTAATTTACTATTTTTTACTTCTTTTTACTTTTTTATACTTCTTTATATTCTTTTTACTTCTTTATACTTCTTTATATTCTTTTTACTTCTTTATATTTCTTTATATTTCTTTATATTTCTTTATATTTCTTTTTACTTCTTTATACTTCTTTTTATCAGTCAATTTGGTGATGGCAGGAATAGTTGGGATGATCACAATAGAGTACAGTGTTACCGAAAAATACAGTAAAATGTACTTTAACTTAAATCAATATGGTCTCCTCTATTATTTCTTTGTGAGGTGAATTAAATGATACATACTTACTTCTCTCTTTTTCTTTCTTTACTTTTTATAATATTTTTATTAAGATAAATAACTTTAATTAATACTTTTATTTTTTATTTTTTATTTTTTATTTTTTATTTTTTATTTTTTATTTTTTATTTTTTATTTTTTATTTTTT
>JAMYWO010000395.1:20439-31429 GCA_024220525.1 Cochliopodium minus | reverse complement strand
AATCAATCTTCATATCTTTTTTTAAATATGCATCATATGATGGAATTCTATACTTTATTTTATCAATATTTGTAGTTGGTTTATGGTCATTTCTAAAATGAGTTTCCCAATCTAATTTTGACAAAAATATTTTTCCACATTTTGGAAAGAAACAAATGAACTCTTCTACATTTCCTTTGTTATGATTTTTGTTGTGATTTATTTCTTGATCAAAACATTTGTCATAAAAAGTGTTTCCTTCATTTTTTTTCTTCTCTTTTAACAATTTCTCAAATATTGGAACACAATAAGAACAAATTCTTTCTTCCATTTTTATTTTTGAAATTAAAAATGTTTTAATAAATTTTTGAATTTAAATGTTTGTTTAGATCAGATTTGGAATTAATGTTTTTTTTTGAGTCAAGTCTTTACTATCCTATCCTGGTTCAGTGTGTTCTTTTTGCATCAGTAGTTGATGGTTTATTGCTTTTAGCAAGAGGCGGACATTTAGGTGTGACATTTTTTTAACAATCCAAATATATTTGGAATCCATGAACCATTCTTTCAATTCAATTCAAAAAAAAATGAAAAATTTTTTTACAGGACAAAAAGAGAATGGGCATATTTTTATTGCATTTGGAGATCTCAGAAAATTTTCATTAGATGCATGGTTGATTGTAAAATATAAACTCATCAATAGAACATAATTTTTATTTTCCTTTTTATCTCCAACAAGAGTTGTGGATACAATTTTATTCCATCAGCATTCTGGATCATAAAGGAAAATGTCTCCTCCATGGAAATGGGTAATGACGAATTCATTGTATTATTTTATTTCATTTCGAATTTTTACAGTCAAATGTATTCCTAAGGACATTCCAAAGGGAGATACAATCGTAAAGGCGGTTGCTTGGCCAGATGAAGGAAAACCATTTGTAAAATTAAAGCCAGTATTCAATTATATAATCATATTAAATTAATTTATCAACAAAATTATGTTGATAGATTAAATATGATCATATTTAAACTCATTCAGAATGATAATCCTGCAATATATTATCTAATTGCCAATTTTTTTCAAAAAGCCATACATAGGATACATTCACAAACGCGACAATAACATGATGTGGATCCAAGAGGGTGTTGAGAAATTTTTGAAGAAGGCGTGGGAAGAGATCAAAAACAAATCTCCCATTAACAACAGAAACAAGCATTTGATAGGATTGCCACTGGTTGGTACAGGAGGAGCAGGTAAAAAAAAAATATTTAATTTTAATTTAAAATTTGATTCAAAAAAAAATTGTAATACAGGTGCTTACTCCAAAGTTGGTAAAAATATGTCAACTTAATTTTAATTTTATATAAAAACCGAATGCACTTTAAGGAGATGCAATTAAAATCATCTTGAAAGTGCTCCGTAAATTCACAAAGTCTAACAATTGTGATGTGGTTCTTGTGACGAATGACCAAATAAATTATTCGGGAATTCAAAAGATGAGAAATGAAAAGGGTATTTTGGAAAAATTTTTTTTTTTTTTTTTTTTATTTTATTTTAAATTAAAAAAGAAATCAAAAATAAAAAAAACAAGTATTTTTATTTCTTCGACGATTCCCTAAAAATAAAAGCGGAAGAACTTGCAAACACTGCTATAAGAGGAGATTTGTCCATTTTCTTGGGAGCGGGAGTAAGTATGGGGTAAAAGTTTTATTTTTAATGTTTTTTAATAAAATATTTTAATTAAACATTTTTAAAATCTTTTATTTAAAATTTTTAATAATATTAGAGCAGGTTTGCCTTCTTGGAACAGTTTGCTGATAGATCTTCAAAAAGAATGTGGAATGACCGAAGAAGAAAACAAAAAGCTTGACAAAATAGATTTTCTGGACAGGGCAAAGCTGATCGACCAAAGGCTCAAGAAGAAGAAAGGATTTTCTCTCTCGGAGTCCATAGTCAAAAAACTCAACACCAACCAACATTCCCTCAGCCACTCTTTGTTAGCTGTACTTCCTGTTCACGAATATATCACAACGAACTATGATACTTTGTTTGAGGAAGCCTGTGGAAATAATGTCAAGGTATGTCAATTTTTTTTGACAAAATTTGTTAATCAATGATTATCGAAAAGGATTAAGTTTAATCAACATTTACAAATAATAATGATTCAAGGATCCATAATTTGTTTTCTTTTTTTTTTTTTAATAATTTGGATCAATAATATAAAATATTGCTTTTGTTTAATTAATAAATTATATTCTTTATCAAGTCTATATTTCGAAGATTTTTAAAAATTCGATTCATTTCAATTTTTTTATTAAATGATCATGATAGTTGTAAAGAATTATTTTAAATCTTTTTGGATGTTTTTATTAATCAATTAATTCTTCCTTCTAAAGGTTTTGCCTTACGAAAATGTCTTTGAACAAAGCAAATTTTTTTACAAGAATAAGAAGACCAAATGGCTCCTTAAAATGCATGGCTGTATCAAGCATCCTGAGGATATCGTTCTCACTAGAGAGCATTATCTGCGTTACGAGAGCAAGCGTTCTGCTTTGCAGGGAATTATGCAGAGTCTTCTCATCACCAAGAAACTTTTATTTTTGGGTTTTAGTTTGACTGATACAAACTTTCACAAAGCTATTGATGGTTTACTTTTTTTAAACAAAAATATTTTAATTATGTAATTTTTTATTTTCATTTTTTATTTTTATTATAAAAATGTTTTTATGACTATTTTTGTTATTTTTTAATTGACTTTTTTTCTCATTTTTTAAATAGCTGTGAGAATGGTTATCAAAAACGACAAGTTTGGTACCGCTTTATTTTTGTTGGAGGAGAAGCTCACCAATGAGATTTGGGAAGGTGAACTTGATATCATTTCAATGAAGGATACTGGCAAAGATGTTCCCACAGGGAAAGATTGGTCAGAAGCTGTAATAAAATAAATTTTTAAAAATTAAATTAAAAATTAAATTAAAATTTAAAAATTAAAAATATTTAGGCAAGGCTCCAAGAAATATTTTTAGACTTCCTTGCTATGAGAAGTTGCTCTCAGATCATGATGTACAACACTTTTGATGAAAGGTTCGGAGTTTTGCTTTCCAAGGAAGAACTCCTCTTCAAAAACTATTTCAGGGAGTGTGTCGACAATGTTCCCAACAGCCTAAAGGAAAGTGATCACTTCAAACTCTTTATGGATTTAGTTTCTACAAAGTTTGATGTATTTTAATTTTTTTTTTGGATTTAAATTATTTTTAATTTTTAAAATTTTAAATTTAAAATTGTAGATTTCTCATTTGCAAGAAAAAACCCCCAAACCTTTCATTTCTGACCCTGTTCTCACCGAAAAACTCAGGGAACTGATGGACAAAAACCTAAAGAGAGATCAAGAGGAAGAAGAGCAGAAAAATAACTCCATCGTCCTCTCTGACTCCCTCCTCAACAACATTAATGACAACAACACTAACAATGGACCTAACATTGAGGAGTCACCTGTTCAGTCTAAAGAAGTGATTGTTGAGGTTCATTTGCAAGAAAATCAAAATGAGATCAAAAAGGAAGAGAAGAATAAAATTGAAAACGAGAAAAAATAAAAAAATTTTTAATTTTCTATCGTTTCATACTGTATTCATTTTTACCTATTATTTAACTTTTTTATGTTCCATAAATGGCATTGGAGTTATAATAAAATTTTTGAAGAGAAAATAAAAAAAATTTGAACAATTTTTTAAAGAAATATCATTATGGATCTTCCAGACTTTGTTAGGAATGAAGGATTCGAAAAATATTACATAAAAAAAGATCTTCTAGGCAAATAAAAATTTTTTTTTTTTTTTTATTTTAAACGTTATATTTGATATCGTATTATTATTCAAATTAATAGGGAAAGGATCTTTTGGGGGTATTAATTGATAAAATTACTTTATTGTTTATATTTCCTCAAATTTGGATCCAAATTTTTCTTCACAAAATATAAAGATGTTTATAAAGCTATATCAATAGAATCGAAAAATATATATGCCATAAAAAATCTAACGGTTGAAAATGACTTTGAATCTCTCATATCAGAGATAGTGATCATGAAGAACAGCGAATCACCTTATTTGATCAAATTTATAGATTGTTTTTATATAGATAACAGACTCAGCATAGGTATGATTGAATTATTCATCTATTTCAGCCCAAAATTTATTTCATACTTAAATTTATTTTGGAATATGCTTTATAGTGATGGAATATGCTATTGGGAGTATAAAGGATCTGATCGAAATAACACAACAACCATTGAGGGGTAAAGAGATAAAATATTTTTTTAAACCGCATAGATAATAATTTAGAGTATGTCAAGGCCAAAAAATTTGGATATGATCAAATAAGAAATTCTATTGAATAGGATCAAAAATATAAATTTGTCAACAATCAAGTTAAATCATATTAACAAGAAATATAAATATCAAATTAAATTTTGACGTATAATAATCTCTTCAAATTATATCCACCCTATCCTTAATATAATTGATATAATATTTGATTGTATCAACGATTATAGAGGATCAGATAGCCACGGTGTGCAGATGTTGTCTCAAAGGATTGACCTATCTCCACTCATTAAAAATCATACACAGAGATATCAAAGCGGGGAATATTTTGATAACAGAGGATTTCCATGCCAAACTGACAGACTTTGGTGTATCTAGTTATTTCAACAAAAAAGCAAAAAGAAAAACTATCACAGGAAGTATTTATTGGTAAATTAATTCTTTTTTTTTTTTTGAAAAATTCAATTTCACATAAATTCAATCTTTCGATTTAGGATGGTAAAAAAAAAAATAAAATGAAATAAAAAATCGCTTTGGAAATCCAACTAAAATTTAATTTAGGCACCCGAAATCATTTTGGAAAAAGGATATGATGAAAAAATAGACATTTGGTAATTTTTTTTATTTTTATTTTTTTAAAAAAATTTTAAGTTATTGATTATTTAATTTAAATTCATTTTTCTCAACAGGTCTCTTGGTTTGAATATTTTTTTTTTGAAAGAATGATGAATTGATTGTAAAAAAATTTCCTTTTTTAATTGAAAACAGGAATAACACTGATAGAGTTGGCAGAGCTAAATCCACCCAACTTCGACATAAATCCAGCCAGATACATGTTCATGATACCCAACAAACCAGCCCCCACTCTGAGAAATCCAGGAATGTTCACAAAAGAATTCAACCATTTTTTGAAGTTTTGTTTGTTGAAAGACAACAACAAGAGGCCTCCCACCTTGAGTTTGTTAGAACATCCTTTTGTAAAGAACCCTAAATCCATTTTTGTCATTGGAGATCTCATTGCCCAGATGCGTCTTTGCATCGAGAAGGCAGGTAGCAGAATGGAGGCTATCATGCACAGCACTTTGGAGGCCAGGAACAAGAAAGTTCCCACCAAGGAGCCTCTAAAGAAAGAGTTCAAGCCAAAACTTCCTGGAGACGAGAGTGAAGGTAAGAAATTTGTTAAATTTTTATTTTTTATTAAATTTCTGTTTTTTATTTTTTATTTTTTATTTTTTATTTTATTTTTTATTTTTTATTTTTCATTTCAAATTTTTATTTTTTATTTTTTTATTTTTATTTTTATTTTTATTTTTATTTTTATTTTTATTTTTATTTATTATTTATTATTTTATTATTTTATTTTTTATTTTTATTTTTTATTTATTATTTATTATTTATTTTATTTTAATTTTCACAATTTTTTATTTTTTTATTTATTGTTTAAATTTTGGTTTCCATTGATCTTCATTTTTTATTTTTTATTTTTATTTTTATTTATTTATTCTTCATTATTTAAAATAGCAACATTATCGGAGAAATGGAAGACAATAATAACAATAGCCGCAAATACAACTCTGTTCAAAGGAAAAAACAAATTAGACTCTCCGCAAAACACATTGCAGTAAATTCATATTTTAAATTACTTTTTTATTTTTTATTTTTATTTTTTATTTTTATTATTTTTATTTTTTAAATTTCTTATGTTTTCCTTTTATTTATTATTTTTATTTTTTATTATTTTTATTTTTTATTATTTTTTATTTATTTTTTTTATTTTTATTTTATTTTTTTTATTTTATTTTTTTTTTTTGTGTTAATTTTTTTTATTTTTATATATTTATTTTTTTATTTTTAATAAGATTATAAACAGTGTGATTTGGGTTCTTCAATTGATCAGCTTTGTTTTGGTTTTCATCGAATTAAGATTGTTCACCATTTTCGAGCCTTACTACCTTGCTGTTCTTTACATCATCACTGTGGCTTTCTTTTGTTTTTATGGTGGATTGTAAAATTTTTTTTTCTTTTTGTTTTTATTTTAAATTGTCATTCTTATTTTTTAATTTTTATAATTTTTTTAATTTTTTTAATTTTTTTGTTATTCTTTGTTTTTTTAATTTTTTTTTATTTTCTTTTTTTTATTTTTTTTATTTTTTTTTATTTTTTTTTTAATTTTTTTTCTTTTTTTTATATTTTTTAAAAAATTTTTTTAGGTTGTATTATTACAAGAAAAAAGAGACTTCTAACAACGTAACCAGACACGAAACAAAAAAGCTTAGGAAAGTTATGGCGGTTTTGGTGATCATTTCCTTTGCTTTCATAATCAGGTAAAAAAAATGAATAAATAAAAAATAATAAAACATTAAATTATAAAAAATTTTTTTAGGGCTGTAACTAATTTCATGTGGCCTTACATTATCAGTAAAAAATATTTTAGATTTTATTTCTTAATTTAATTTTTATCTTTAATTTTATAGGCAGGTTTTTGAAAAATGATAATATGTTCTATTTTGAACTTTGTTTCTATTTTGTTGTGGAAATAGTACCAATGTGCTTGGTTGCTTTCATTGTTACAAGCATTCCAAAGTTGGGATCATCTGTTCTAGAACAACAGTCATTGTTGTCTTTGTATTAAAGAAATTGAAAAAATAATTAAAAATTTTTTGTTTTAAAAAGTTTTTGGAAAGAAAAAAAAAAGATTTAATCTTTTAAAAATTTTTTAATTTTGATTTTCAACTTTTTTCTCAACTAAACTAAACCCGTTGAAACTATTATTCAATACATTGTCAAGATCTCCATCAAGAACAGTGAGATTTCCACCTATTAAAAATAAAAAAAAATGATCAAAAAAAAAAAAAATAATAAAAATTTAATTCGTTTTACTGTTAGTGTGAATTTTATTATAATCTTCCTCATAATCTTTGTCATCATCAATAATTATATTTTTGATGCTGAGATGATTCAACTTTGAAATTTTCTTGGGATTGTCTTCATCATCCTTGGATTTATTTTTGCTTAAGTTATTGTTATTATTATTGTTGTTATTGCTTTCGTCAATTTTGTTGGTACTTTTTTTTTCTTCCACCATTTGATTTGAAGGGACTTTTTTGAAGGGTTTGATGTTTTTCTCTTCAAAATTTTCTTTGAGTGTGAAAGGCTTTTTTTCGATCAGTTTGTCTTCTTGGAAGTGGATGTCGTAAATCTCAAATTCTTTTTCTTTTTGAAGTTTAATAAAACATTAATAAAAAAGAAAATAATAAAAAATAAAATGATAAATATAAAAATATAAAAAATAAATAATAAAAAGATGAAAAAAAAAAATAAAAATAAAAAATAAAAATAAAAAAATAAAAATAAAAAATAAAAAATAAAAAATGAAAAATAAAAAATAAAATGAAAATAATAAAAAAGAAAAAATTTACTTTGATTGTGATTATTGTTGTTTTTGTGATGCTCATCGTTTTCGTCCAAATAAATATTTTCTACAGAATTTTTGAGCATGTTCAAGTTTTCTTTTTCACCCTCCTTGTCCAACGACAAAAATGAGTTCATCAGCTTTAAATTCAAATTTACCTTTTAAAAAAAAATAAAAAAAAAATGAAAAATAAAAAATTTGATATTAATTAAATTCAAAAAAATTAAATTTAAATTTAAAAAAATAATTAAATTAATTCAAAAAAATTAAATTTAAATTTTAAAAAAAATAATTTTTTTTTCAATTTTTACAAGTGTCTCGTTTGATGTGATGAAATCCTCGTAATAAACCAAAAGATGGACTTTTCCCGTGACCTTGGAAAGATTCGTCCTTTTTTTTAGCATCACCCATCTTTAAAAACAAATAAAACAATTTAAGAACTAATTTCATAGATTATATATTTTTTATATTATTTTTATTTTATTTCTTAATTTTTTAATTTATTTTTTAAATTTTTTATTTTTAATTTATTTTTTATTTCATTAATTTTTTATTTGATTTAATTTTTTTTAAATTTCATAAATTTATTTTAATTTGTCTTTATATTTTATATTTTTAATTTTTTTTTAATTATATTTTTAATTTTTTATTTTTTTTATTTTTTTACATTGAGCAAGGTTGACTCATTTTGGTGATCTGGACAGAGTTGAGGCGGATGTATCCCAAAAAAGTGNATTTTTTTATTTTTTTATTTTTTTATTTTTTTATTTTTTTATTTTTTTATTTTTTTATTTTTTTATTTTTTTATTTTGTTTTATTGTTTTATTTTTTTCATTTTTTTTATTACCAAGTTTTGTTGAATGCTCCTCGAGATTGGTTCTAAGTTTTGTAAAGACGAAAAAATTGGTGTGAAGATGTGGGAAAGCTTTCAGCATTCCCTTCGCATTGAACAAAAGAATTCTGAGCTCGTTCATGAATTTCACATATCCATCAAGTGATTTGAAAGGAAGTTCATATTGTACTGCTCCGAGTAATGATACACTTTTGTTGAGACCTTTTAAGTAAATGCAAACAAAAATAAAATAAAAAATAAAACAAATTAAAAATTAAAAAATTAGTTATTTTTTAAAATGTAATATTGAAAAAGGTTAATTTAAATATTTTGTGAATAAAATTATTTAAAGTAAAAAAAATTATATTTCAAATAATATATTATTCATATTTTTTTTTCATTTAAAATGAGTTTTCTTACTACTCTCAGCCACTCTAATTAGAGTCTCTATGTGATTCAACTCATTGAAATAGTCTTCGTTCTTAGTCTCGAATCTTCTCGCCAGCTTTCTGAGTAACAAAGCCAAAGCCTTCACAGACGTGCAAAGTTCTCCGTCAATGAATCTTGAAGCGAATAAAGGGAAAGGAAGCAAGGAAGCGACTACTAAGGAGCCAAACCCCAGAAATAAATTCAAACCTAATGCTAATGAACCTTTCGTTGGATTGAAATTTTTCCCAAAGTATGTCCACGGTAGAATCAGTGTCAAAAAATACAGCATGAACAATCTTGGAGAGAAAGATTTGTACCTTGGGAATATGGCAACAAAACATATCTTTTTTTTTGATAAAAGAAAATTTTTTTGAATGTGTAAAAGTATTTCTTTGATAATTCTAAAGGTTATATTTCTTTTTTAATTTTAAAGATTTTCAATAAAAAATGAAAATTTTCTTTCTACCCCCCATATAAAAGCACCTGTTGCCCTTTGAATTTTTATATATTTTCTTTTCCTTTATAAAAATCAAATTTTTTTTTACCATCTATTTGTTACATCCGATACATGAGCGAATCCTCCCGCCACTATTATCCCCAAAAGCCCAGATACCTTAATAATGAAATAATTTCCGCTCAAAATTATATAAATATTTCACATTTCAATAAAATTTTCCTCTGTTTATATATGACATCCTTTTTAATTAATTTAATTTTTACACCTGAAAATAAAGCCATCACTGTATTTCCAAAATATGGGCTCGCCATTAGTACTGGAACAACCAATACCAACTGTCTTGCATTTATATTTCTTGCTATGGGACCTATGAATACCAATATGGATGCCAATATACACCCAGATACTGCTCTCATCACTATTACCAGATTGAATAGGAATTCTGGCCTGGCATATCTCTGCAGCAAATTTAAATCTTGTTTCCCTGTGAGATATTTCCTTATATTGATCTCATCCAGTTCTTCATCAATCTTTATGGGATCCAATGTTATTGTATTATCTTCGAATTGGATCTCGATCTCTTCAGATTCAAACATTTTTTTTTTTTTAAAAATAAAATAACTTCCGAAATGTACAGCTTTGAGGAGTTTTTATCTTACTTTAAAAAAGAAAGATATGTCATCTTTTATTTCCAAGTTTAACTTAAGGATACTCAAATAGAATCAGCTCCTTTAATTATCTAGACAGTCCAAAACTTTTAAAAAAAAAAAAAAAAATTTTTTTTCCCAAATTTGCAGTTTGGTTAATATCCAAATCAATTAATAAGATATCAATAGAATTAAACAAGATTTAAACAATTTTTCTTTTTTTTTGTTGATTTTCTTTTTTTTTGTTGAGAAGGAGATGTTGTGAGTAAAAGATCTCCACCTGTTGGTTTTCTTTTGCTTCTCCTTTGAGAAAGAGATGAAGACGGAATTGGAGGTTGGGAAGGAGATGAAGACTGAGGTAATGGTTGAGAAGGAGATGTTGTGAGTGAAAGATCTAGATCTTTTTCTTTTCTCCCCTTTTTCTTTTTCTCGCTTGAGTTGAGTTTTTCAATTACTTTTACTTTCTCTTTTTCTGCAATGTAATTCTTAAGCTTCTTAGATTTCTCGTTGTACCCCTTATCGCAAGACCTTCCCAAAGAAACTGTATGCATTTTGTGGAAAAAAGATGCAGCTTGTTGATAATCTTTGATGTTCTCTTCATTTATCTAAATTTTTTTAAGATATGGGATATTATATGAATATTTGAATGAGATTTGAAAAGTATATTTTAAAATACAAATATAGGTTCCTAGTTTAAAGATTTTTTATTTTTTATTCGTTGAATTTATATATATGAATATAATGCGAAATTTACCTGATAATTATGAGAAAATTTTTTTGCATTTTTATGGGTGGAATGATGATAACCACAATACAAAGGATGAGATTTATTGGGAGAATAATCAATCTTCATATCTTTTTTTAAATATGCATCATATGATGGAATTCTATACTTTATTTTATCAATATTTGTAGTT
>JAMYWO010000395.1:0-13645 GCA_024220525.1 Cochliopodium minus | reverse complement strand
AAAATAAAAAATAAAAAATAAAAAATAAAAAATAAAAAATAAAAAATAAAAAATAAAAAATAAAAAATAAAAAAAATCAATAATTAATAAAATTATAAAAAATTAATAAATAAATAATAAAAAATAAATCAAAAAAAAATAAAATAAAAAATAACTAAAAAATTTTTGAATTACTTTGTTTCTCTTGTCCAATTAATTCAGCACAATTTCCTTTGTCTTCTACACCCACCGAAAAAGGAGAGCACACTGATTTGATTTGGGTCAAAGAGAGGCCACTTTTTTCCACTAATTTTTTGGTAACACTTTTTGTACACTTTTAAAAAATAAAAAAATAAAAAAAAATAAAAAATATATCTTAAAAATGAAAAATAAAAAATAAATTCATAAAAATAAAAAAAATAAAAAATAAAAATAAAAATAAAAATAAAAATAAAAATAAAAATGAAAAATAAAAAATAAAAAATAAAAACAAAAAATAAAAAATAAAAAATAAAAAAACAAAAAAAAAATAAAAAAAAATAAAAAAAAATATAAAAAAATAAAATTAAAATTTTTTTACAATATTTTTTAGCTTGTTGGAACAAAGTTGAACATTTTCTTTAATTCCAGAGATCACAAAATGAGACTTCATAGAAGCGTATTGTTCCAAGATCTTCTTTTGTTCGTTATAAATTTTTTCTTTCTCTTTAAGCTCGTCATATTGGGGATTTTTAAAGTGTCTCACCTTTCTTTTAAAACCTTTTTTCAAAGTATTTTGAAAAAAAAAAATATTAAATAATAAAATATTAAATAAAAAATAAAGAAAAAATAATTAATAAAATTTTAAAATAATTAAACGAGATTTACCTTTTTTGAAAATAAAAGTTTTAAAATTGAATAAAATAAATATTTTAACTAAAAATTACCAGTTAAGAGATTCTTTTGGGTGAAGTGATAATAGTCCCCTTTAACTTTGGTCAGTTCAAAGTTAATTTCGTATTCTGCCCCACTTTTGTACTTCAAGTTGTCAATGTTGCTGATGAACTTGATTTCCCGATACCCCGAAGTTCTGTTCTGCTTTGCTCTGAAGTACTCATTATACCTACAAGGGTGAAAAAACAAAAAAAAAAAGGATGAAAAATTGTAATTTTAACAGATTATTTATGAAAATTAATTTGATTATTTGAATGAAATGATATCTATCTTGATCTATAAAGAATTTTTTTTTGATGGATCATTTCTCGATATCATGGATTCAGAATTATCAAATTATATAATTTTGAGTTAGCTGATAATTAATTTGAATAATGGTTATTTTCAAAAATAATAAAAGGATTAGGTACTTCTCTGTGATCAAAAAATGTATATTCTCGTAATTCTTCCAATTTCCCTTCCCATCATCCTTCCATTGCCAGATATAACGAGAAACAGGCTTATCTTTGGCGATTCCGAGAGACTCGACGTTAATATCCAAAGAAACGTTGGTTTGCCCAAAGAGTCTTTTAAGGCTTTCACAGATTTTCTCTACTTGATCTTGTTTGTTGTTTACTAATCTCACAGTAGTGACAAACACAGATTTCTTGAGGAATTCCTTGATTTCTTCATTGATGATTTTGATGGAAGACTCCAAGTCGAACCCGAAAATTCCTGCCGAGATGAGAGGCATGCAAACTGACTTTATCTGGTTCCTCTCTGCTTCCATTAAACTTCCGTGAACGCTGTTTTTGAGTACTTGTCCATTTTCATCTTCAGGTCCTACAGTTGTAATGATACTTTGATAGATTAGTTTTTAATTGAAAATTTGTTAGTAAATGATCGATAATTGGATCAATATTAATCAACTAATATGATAATTGAACAATAATATAGAATCTTAGATTAAATATAATAAAATTTTTTTTACTATTTGAAATCTGACGGGTTTTTCATCTTGTACGTGATCGCTAATCCTGGCAATAGTTTTCCATTTTTCTTGATCCAGTCAGAGCAACTATCAATGTATTCATTACCAGCATACCTTGATCAAAATATTATTTAAGATCTTAAAAAATAAAAGAAAAAAAAGATTTTACTGTTGCACCTGTTAGATCGACAAATCATTCAACATAAATTTAAAATGTTTTTAAAACTAAAGATTTTTTTTTACCATCCCGCCAACTCCCCCGGAGTTTTTCAAATTTTGGTTTGAAGGATTCACTACTGCCTCTATTCCATACTGCTCAACTATGTTACCAAACGAGACTTCTACCAATTTATCGCCAAATTTGTGTCGGTATTGAAGTGAAACTTTTTTGATGGAAAAGTTTTCTATTTTTACAGAAAATTCTTTTTGAAGCTGATCAATAGATTCCATCACGATGGGTATTTCGTAGTTCCTCACTTCAAACTCTAAGCTTTGGATTGAATTTACTATGGATTGAATTAACTGTCTGACCTCTTTAAGGGCTTTTTGCAAAGAGATTTTGTCACCCGTAAATTTGAGGATTTTGTGGTTCTTGGGAGCCGTGATCCATGTGACTCCGTGAAGCTTGCAAATAGAGTTGATTTTGGATTCGTTGGTGACATGAACAACCTTTTTGATGAAATTTTTTAGGTGGATAGTTTCTACAGAGTCTTCAAAGCTATCTTTAAAGCTGGTGATCGATTCTTTCTCTCCAGTCAAGAAGACATCCTTGGAGCTTTTGGGGAAATAGATGCTGAGCTTGAATTCCTTTTCGTACTTATTCAGACTCAACTTGTTGGATAGCTCCTTGGACATCTTGTTGTTTGGGATCCACTTTTCAGTGACTGCAGTTTTCATTTTAGAAGAAACGTGATCGAACATGTGTTTTTCTAGGTTGTTAATCTCGCTTTTACTGAAAGAACCATACTTGATTGTCAATTTACCCTTTTCTTCGTTGACATTACAGATTGCTTTGAATTTCTTCTCGCACTTGAGTCTTTCTTGGTGATACCTCTTCAAGATATAAGCCTTAATATCACTGCCGGTATTACATAAATTGTAGACTTCTTTCTTTTTGACCCACTGCTCCAAGTTTCCAACGATAAACTTTTTGATCAACTCATAGTTATTCTCCGATGATCTGAAAACAACCCTAGGAGAATGGATTGCATATTCGAGATGAAACTCTTGTCCATATTTTTTGATTGCATTCGCTGCTTTCTCGTTTGTTTCAAATACAAGCTTACTGGATTGTGAATCGAAATAATAACAGTCGAATAATTGCTTTGCATCCATTGCAGAAAGACCAGACAATCCTTTACCAATCAACTCATTTCTAAGATTTTTTGATCGAGATTCATCATTCTTTTTCTTTATGGTGACTCTGCATCCATCTATCATCGTGTCACTCAAAGAAAGAGCTTCGTTCCTCTTTTTCTCATTATTGAAATCAACAAAACCAGTACCATTATAAATGGACGCACTAATTGCTCCAGAAAAATAGTTCTTTAGTGTTTCGCTGTTTATGTTCTTTTTGAAGTTGAAAACCTTGATTGTAAACTTGATTCTTTTATTCAAATCTTCTGGCATATTTACATTTATCATGCAAGGGCTATATTCCTTTTGAATCTTGTCAAGATCATTTTCAAAGATATAGATTAAAAACTTTGCTTGGAGGGTTGTTAGCTTTAGTTCCCCTGTTATCCCTTCGAAATTCCATTGTTGTCCGAAATGAGTGATCTTATCATCCTTGCTTGATTCCATCAGATCTATTCTTTTCTGTTCTTTCTCATCATTATTGACAATATTGTTATTTGGATTTGGTTTGATGGAATATTTCTTTGGTCTGGGTTCATTCGATTTATTATTGTTCATCAAATTGATGGATTCATCCTTCTCTTCACCATTTTTAAATATTCTCAAATTATTTCCATCATGATTCATCCCATCAAATCTCAGCGCATTATCTCTATCCTCCTTGTTATGAAATTTAATGATTGCTGATTTTCTGTTCTTTGTTATCCTCAAATCAGCGGGATTGAATACTGAGAAGTATTTTTTTAAAGATTCTTCATTTGTAGATTGGTTCAAATTATCTACAGTGATTGAATATAATGCTATTATTCATGAATAATAATAATTGAAGATTAGAAAAATAAAGATTAGAAAGATCTCACATTCTATTTTCCGATTTATGGTGATAATTTTTTTTTTTTCTTTGACGGTAACTGATAATATATTTCCATCAAGTTTTATCCCATCGAATCTCAGCGCATTATCTCTATCCTCCTTGTTATGGAACTTGAAGATAGCATGATCCTTTAAGAAATCCATTATTTTGGGATGAAAATTAGAAAATAAATTCTTTAAGGTTTCCGTTTTGGTATTCTGGGAAATATTATTTATGATAATCTCATATGATGAATCTTGTTTATTAAAAATAAGTGAATTAATTTTTATTATAATGATTATAAATAATTATATTTTTACTTGCATCAAAACCAGGATCTTTTTGTATTTTTTCGTTGTTTCTCTTTACAGTTATCTTTTTTTTGTTCATTTTACTTTTTTTTTTTTTAAACCCTGAAAAATAAGATTTAAAAATTATTTTTATTGACCAATTTGGTTTTCCATCAATTCAAATAAATAGTTTTAATAATGAACAAATATAAATACAATATATAAAGTCAGTAATTTCTTGGCTTGAGAAAATTGTCAATTTGATTAGAAATCTTGGGAATTATATTGCTATCCCCCATTGATAAAAATCTTGTATGTAACCTTTGCTTGTTGTGGTAGATAGAATTAAAGACCTTCATTCCTTCCACCAGGTTTTTGGGAGTGTGTAAATTTGAATTTTCCTTTAGAAATCTTTGTAGAATATCTAAAAATATACTCTTATAGCCATCATGAATTGAAAACTGATATTTTTCTCTGTTTGATATTAACTGCAATTTAAAGAAGATTTTATTCGAAAGAATTTAACAGATAACATAAGGGGAATTTTTTTTTTCTTTTTTAATATGTGTCTTTACCTCCAGACACATATTTTTAACACGATAAAAAAAATCATTCATCTCTATATTGGAGATATATCTTCTAATATACAATTGATATTACATACAGTTTATGGTGATTCGCATAATTATGCAAATTATTTTTCCTTATGAATAAAGCAAAATAATAATATATTACCCATATTCCTTTTCCCATTTGAGGGGGAAGATGATTTAAGTGAAGATTGTTATTGTAATCCCTGCAATCCATGATCAATAGACATTCTATTTGATTCAATTCTTGTATTTTCATTTGAATTTCTCTTAACTCTATCCCTCCAAGTGTTGGGATAATTGGATCAAAGCCACGAGCACACAAAAAATATTTATTTGTTTGTAAATCATAGTATCCTAGGATCATAAAAAAAATAAAATAAATAAATTTTTAAATTTATTCTTTTAACCTTCTCCATTGAAATAGATTATTATAAGATTCTTCGACTGATTGTTCAACTTGATTTTCAATCTTATATCCTGGATCATATTATCAATATGTTGGTTTGTGTCTTCTTTGGTTGGATTCTCCAAAATTTTAATATCAAAATTTGGAAATGAATTGGCAAATTTTCTAGAATCTTCCAAAGGAGTTCCCATTATCTTCCCCTCTGATTCATTATTTGCTATTTTGCTATCTTCAAATTTGATATATCCTTTTTCTTTCTTTATTGATGAATATACTAATTTTTCCCCAATGCTCAATATTTTGATGGTTTCATATTCCATTATATTATCATCTGGAAGTATATCAAATATTTTTCTTGGAATATCTGTTTCGTCAAATTCTACTAAGTTTTTGTTATCAGGAAACATTTTTATCACTTAATTAATTTTTTTTATATTAATATTTTTATATTTTTTTTACAATTTCCTGAATGAAAATAATATAATGATAACATTATTTAGAAAATAATGATTTCAAGTTTCACTTAAACTTTGAATTGTAAAATTAAATTAATAAATTTGCCTTTTTATTCATAAAATTTTTAAATATAAAAAATGTACAATTCAAAATACTTTTTTAGCATTGCAGTAAATTCTTATAAATCTTTTCCCAATTTGGAAGGTTTCTCCATCAATGATTCGATAAAAATTGAGAAAATATTCAACGAGTATGGATTTGATAAAATTCAGAGTATAAGTGACTCATCTAAAAAGAATATTTTTAATGAATTAAAAATCCTGAAGGAAAATTTGAAAAAGATAGATGAGAACACCACAAATCTGCTGATCTTCCATTTTTCTGGACATTCTTACAATGAATATGATAATGAGAAGCATACCTATTATTTATGTTGCAATGATTTCGATACTAACTATCCCAAAGAGACAGGGATAGGACTATCAGAATTATCTGAATGTTTTCAAGATATTTCAAATCTTAAATGTTTATTTTTGTTGGATTGTTGTTTTTCGGAGGATATATTGAACACAAAAATCATCAATCTCAATGATTTATCTCAAAATGATAAACCCAATAATACTCTTTGGGTATAAAAAAAAAATAATAAATAAAAACTATATATTCATTTTAAATAGGGAATTTCAAGCAGAGAAGGAGAAAAAGCAGAGGTAGGCTTCTTGTCATTTTGTTTAAGTGAAGTTTTTCAAGAGGGGAGAGAAAAAGAACTTTTATCACCAGAAATAATCTCTCAAAGAATTTCCAACAAGATGGATGAAAAGTTTTGGAGAAATGCTTACTTTTTTGGATACAATCTAGATCATCCTTTCTTACCATTGGTTTCTTTATATCAAAGTAATTCCGGGACAAAAAATCAAGTGATCGAATCACCAACAGAAGAGATATTCGACAACTACCAGGAAAAAGATGACACTCTTTTACATTATCTTCTCAAGCAAAAAATTTCAAATTTTGAAGACATTAAGAATGCTATCGAAAACAAATGTGACATTAATGTGAAGAATAGATTTGAAGAAACTCCTTTTCACATTGCCCTTAATAATCCTGACATTTCTTTGGAAATTATCGAACATTTGGTCTCTCATAAAGCTGATGTTAACCTTAAGAATAACTTGGGAAAAAGTACACTTCAATTAGCTGTCAAAAATAACTTGAAGATTGAAATAATTAATTATTTTTTGACTCTGAGATGTGACGTCAATTACCAAGATATTAACAACAGAGAAACACCTCTTCATATAGCTTGTTCCAACTATAATAAGACTTCTTTTGAAATGATAGAATTTCTTGTCAACAACAAAGCTAATCTAGAGTTGGAAGATATTCATGGATTCACTCCTTTGCATAAAGTTTGCTCGAATCAAAGTATCAAAAAGGAACAGTGGACTGATATAATCAAATTTCTTGCCGAAAGTAAAAGTATCCTCTATTCTGAAACTAAAAATGAAAATTCTGTTTTACATTTTCTTGCTTCCAATAAAAATACTGACAAAATATTTTTGGATTTTCTTTTCATGGACACCAAATTTGTGAACTCAAATCTCCTAGATAAAGAAGGAAACACTCCTTTGCATTTTTCTTGCCTTAACCCCGATCTGAATGTTGAGATTCTGAGGTTTTTGTTACAAAAAACAGATGACTTGAATATAAAGAATAAATATGGAAACACTCCGCTCCATATGGCATGCTTTAACAAGTCGACAAAATTGGAAACTGTCAAGTTTTTACTTGAAAATAAGACGGATATCAATTTGAAGAATAGCAATGGGTACTCTTTTGAAAATTGTGCAGAACTAGCTAAACTCAGCTCTGAGGTTGTCGAATACTTGAATAGTTTGAGCAAAGTTTTGGAGATTAAAGATGAGAGAGAAACGTATTTTCTCGAGGGAAAATTTGATATGAGGAAGACTGGAACTGGGAAACGTATCGACAATGATTTGGTTACTTTTGAAGGGGAGTTTAAGGATGGTTTATTTTGGACCGGAAAAGGGAAAAAGAAAATGAGAGATGATTTTCAAAAGATATTTTACACATACCAAGGTGACTTCGTAAATGGTTACCCAGATGGATATGGCGAAAAGTTTGGTGGGAAAAAAGTAATTTGGAAGGGAACTTGGAAGAATGGGACTGAATGGGATGGTGAAGGAAAATGTGTTTACAGTGAAAACATGATAAAGAAGGGATTGTTTGAAGGAAAGATGGAGAATGGGATGCCGTCGGAAAATATTCCAGGAATTTTCATTTGTGAAGATTTCACTTTCAAAGGGAGCTTTAAAGATGGTAGAAGGTACAAGGGTGTTCTCATAGAAAGTGGGAAAGAATACGACGTTGAATATGATTACTTGGCAACAGTAGTTTCTCGAAAAAGAACTTTTGATGCAGTGAGGGTAAATATCATGGGATGTGACAAAGTTGGAAAGACTATTTTCAAGAATTTGGTGAGTAAGCCTGAAAAAAATGTCAATCTCACAGAAAAAAATGTCGTAGATAAAAATGAAATTTTGATGAATGGAGTTGTGAATGAGGTTGTTAACAATGGTGATGATTGCTTAGTATCTCTTTGGGAATATTCATGTAAATTCATTATTTTTTGATTTTTTTTTAATCTTGTTTATTTTTATTCTTGTTAATTATAAAATTTTTAGCTGATGAATTTTTTGAACCAATGTTCCCTTATTTCTTGACAAAAGGAGCTGTATACATGGTTTTGTTTGATTGTTCGTGCGATGTGAAAGACATCATCAAAAAAAACAATTTGTATTATTGGCTCAATATGATTCAAAATCTCGTTGGAGAAACTGCACATGTAATGTTGGTTGCTAACAAGCTCGATCTTTTAAAAGATCGATTCAAAAAAAATTACTTATCTTCCTGGTATTCTTTGGGGAATACCGGGACATTTTCTGGACATTTGCTGAGCACAAACAACTGTAACAAAATTATTTCTTTTTTCTTTCATTTATTTAATTCTTGTTGATTAGTGTTGGAAAAATTCATCCAAGAAAATGATTTTAAAATGAATTTTTTGAAAAACGAAGACAAATCACTTAAAGAGGAGTTGGTATTCTTTCCCATCAGTTGCACCAACTTGGAAATCGAGAACTCTTCCCTTTGTAAACTGAAAGAAACGATTTTTGAAAAACAAGAAAGTTTGAGACACTCTGTTCATACCACAAAAAAGCACAAAATAGTTTATGATAACATTTCGAATGAAATTGTCAATTTTGTTGATATGAAAAAATTTAAAGAAAATTTGTTACATATGGGAATCAAATTTGATGAAAATGGACCAAGTTTGGAACAAATTCTCTTAGACTTGAATGATCTCGGGTTGATCACTTATTATGATAAGAGTTTAGATCATTTCATCAAAGATCCGAAATATTTTTGCAAGATATTTAAAACAATTTTAGATAGCGGGAAGTCAAGAATGGAGGCATTGATGAATGAAATAGGAATGAGTTTATCAGACTGGACACATACAAAACCTTTGCTCAAAAATTTCAATCAAATGACTATTAGAGAGATGTTTGGTAAATTGGAACTCATCAAACAAAATTTGATCAGAGATAAAGGAGAAGGATATTTACCAAATCTTCTATCGGAAAAACCAGAGAAACAAACTGATCTTTTTCAATATTTTATCTCTGATAATATCACTCAAATAATCAAAATAAAACACAAAAATTTGGAAGGTTTCCAGGCCATAGAAGCACCTCTGTTGAAATATCTTTCAAAGATGGAGATAATTCCCCACAAGGAAAAATCTCAATCCCAATTCATCCCTTTTTTTTTCCCTAAAAACAAACAAGAGTCGAGAACTGTTCTAGAACAGTTTGTGTTTGAAAGAAAAAATAGTTGGAAGATAGAATACAATTTGAACTTTGAACCAATGTATCTTTGGAAACTATTTATCGAGTTGAGAAACTTTTTTTTGAAAGACGAAAGTATATTAGTTGATCATGAGTTTTATTGGAGCAACGGATTCATTTTTCATTACCACAAACAAAGCGGTGGTACTAACCTTTCTACTTTGATCGACTTTAATTACAAATTCAGAAATCAAGAACCAACTCCCAACCTAACTCTTTCAACTGAAGAGTATTATTTCCAAATTATTATCAAATCAGATGAAAGTCCCAAATTTCTTTTCAAAAACATCAACCATTTGATTACAGAATACTTTTCGAAAGCAATAACATCCAATCATTTTGATAAGATCAAATTTTCCATCGAAAAAAAGTCAAGCGTCAAAGAAGAGAATTTGAATATGAAAACAATGGATCTCCAATTCCAAAAAACCAACATAATTTGTGCTAACTGCGAGAGTGTTGTTTCAGTAAACAAAGAAACAAAAATTTGTGACAAGTGTGATTCTCCAAATATACTGTTGGACAGAATGTTTGGTTTGTTGAAAGTTGTTGGACAAAATGAGTATGGGAAAATTTACAAGGGTGTTCATTTGGCAACTGGTCAGTTTGTTTTTATCAAGGAAAGAAAGAGTGAAAATGAAGAGATTCTCAAGATGTGGAATAATGAAATAAAGATTCTTGAAATGATCCAGAAAGAAATAATCAGTTCAAGACTGTTACGTGTGATTGGGAATTGTTACATTGTAATGGAATGGTTGGAAGGCGAGAAGATGAATCATTTTACACCTAAAAATCTTGTTTTCAATAAATTTGATGATCATAATGACTTCTGCAACATGATGATCAATTTGTTGCAACATTTAAAAAACCTTCATTCCAAAAATATTCTTCATAGAGATATCCAGCCTAGAAATGTTTTGTTTGTGGACGGCAAAAAAATTCTCTATTACCTTGTCAACTTTTCCAATTCTTTGAAAATTAACAGCTACGAAGAAAAAACAAAATTATCTCTTAATAAATTTCGTGCTCCTGAAATAAACACTCCAAAAGAATGTTTCGAAACAGACATCTATTCTCTAGGGAAAACGTTCTCTAAAATATTAAAAACCTCCGGAATAAAAGAAAGAGAAAGCATCAAAGAAGTCATCCAATTAATGACCAACCTAAATATTGAAGAAAGAAAAAGTATTGATGATATTATCGAAAAGTTGAAATCTATAGTTAAATTGGGTGAACAAAACACGAATAATATAGAAATTAATGATGGATTTGAGATTAATCAAAAATTTGAAAACCTTTTTGAAGTGATCAAAAAATCTACCATCATTGATGATACAGGAGAAGATTTGGATTCACAGATTTCTGCTTCTTCTGAATCTTTGTTTTCCAGTGAATCTTACGGTTCTTCGTTGTTTAGTTCTCAAGAAATAAACTCCCTCAAACTGCTAAACAAAGAAGAGAATTTGAAGGGTTTTGATTTCAACAGCGAAATCAAAATGCAACAACTTATTAAAGAAAATGAATCTCTTAGACAAGAAAATGAAAGACTGAAGAAAAAATAATTTATGATTTCACTAATCAATTAAAGTCTATTCAAATTAATATTTATGTATTCTTTTACTTCTAAATTCTTCTATAATAAATGGGAATAGTGAGTCGCTATTTGAATTTGATTAAGGTTCAGAAAGAAAAAAAAAAAAATGAAACAAATTTGTTTCATGAAATAAAATTATGTTATGATAAATAGAATTGGGAAAACACACAATTAACTTGTAGAATTCTCTGATTAAAAGAAATATAAAAAATAAAAAAAATGCAAAAATCTGAGTTTAATTTCAAATTAAAACTTGGAGACGAAATAAGAAGAATTTATTGTGCAAAAGATAAGAGTTATGACGGAATACAACAACAAATAAAGGGACTATTTGGATTAAAGGGAGATTCATTCACCTTGAAATACAAAGATGAAGAAGGGGATTATGTCACCATTTCATCAGAAGAGGAATTTATAGAATCATTTCATACAATACACAATAATCTCCTCAAATTAGAAATTATACCCAATAGAGATAAGGAATTTAGAAAATGGAGAAGAAATTGTGGAGAATCTCAAAAAAAATGCACCATAAAACATTCTGATAAGTTGCCATTCCATTCTCACCATAAAGAACAACAGCAGCATCGTACATTGCAACATAGAGGAAATCCACATCTTCCTAATCAGTCCAACTATCCATTGAAAGAGGAACATCCACATCCACCATTTCAATACAAAGAATATACTAAAGAAAACAATAATAATCCTCAACAATATTCACATATTCTCCCTTTCAAAATAGAGGAGGGATCTTTCTTGGATAAGATGATGAAGCAAGGAATGTATGAAATTCAACAAAACCATTGTTGTGATGGATGCGACAAAAAGATCAGAGGAGACAGATTTCATTGCACAGAATGTTCCCTCTTCAATTTTTGCTCTTCATGTTTTGACACCAAACTTTCCTCACATCCTCCCCACAAATTCGAAACAATCTCCGCCAAGCAAGCTCTTCAACAAGCTCTCCAAAATGGATATCAAATAAAAACTGTAATTGAAACAAAACAACCAAACGTTTTAAAGCAGGATCTTCCAATTAAACAACAAAGAATTCAAAGAGAGGAGAAAATTTTTCGAGCAAAAAAAGAAAAAGAACCCCACAACTTTGAATTCGAAATAAAACTGAAAGAAAAAGAGAATCAATTTATGTTAAATGAAAAAGAACAAATACTTGAACAGGAGAAAGAAAACTTCAAGCCTTTCGACACAACCTTTGGAGAAGACAAATTTAAAAATAAAGTCGAAAGCAAAGTGGAAAAAAAGGTTCGTCCTTTCGAACAAAGATTGGAGGATCTTAACTCAATGGGTTTCACTGACAGAAAGAAAAATGTTTTTGCTCTCGTTCAAAACAAAGGAGACATCCAGTCTGCTGTAGAATATTTGCTTTTTAACTAAAGAAGACTTTTAAAATTGAAAAAAAAAAAAATAAAAAAAATTATTTTAATTATTTTTTTGAATTCTAATAGTGTGAAACATCCATCAAGTTTTTGTTTTTCAAATCCAAAACAGATTTCCATAGCTTCACAACAGATTTACAAACACGTGAAAAAATAAATAGTGAACAAAGATAAGAAAACACAGTTTTGTTGAGAGGCAACTTTTTTCTTTTGTGCTGGATGGTTTTGTAAAAATTATTTTTTGCAATTTCTCCAATTTCTTTTCTTAATTTTTTAATTCTGTACGGAAAGAATCCTTCTATCTGAAAACATTTTTTTTAAAAAAAAATTATTTTAAATTTTCATCAAAATTTTTACTTCCAAAGGTTTGTGTTCCCCCAAAGTATTTAACGCTTTACTAGATATTGTCAATGCACAAATTGCCTCATTGTTAAGTTCTTTAATTGTCTCTTAAATTTTTTTTTTTATATTTTTCATTATTTTTTTAATTTTTATATATATTTTTTTTTTGTTACTCATCAAAGGCTCGAAAAAATACTCTATGTCTTTAGGATGAGAAAAAGACATCACACTGCAAATACTCCCCAGAAAATAAGTTTCACTGACAAGACACTCCATATTCGCCAACATTTTATTAACTTCGTCCAAGGGTATGGGATTTCTTGTTTTTTTATTTTTTTATTTTTTTATTTTTTGAAATTTTTTTAAATGTACCTCCAGATGCTTGGCTCTTCTGCCGCAAAAAGACTATTAACTTTAAGGTCTTCTATTTCCTTTAACATATTTTTGCAATTTGCACTAACGCCTTTTATTTTATTATTTTATTATTTTATTATTTTATTATTTTATTATTTTATTATTTTATTATTTTATTATTTTATTA